>OX451346.1:42169903-42271879 GCA_949629155.1 Myopa testacea | reverse complement strand
CGTCAAAGTTCTACGAGTGCACGCATCAAACCGATATCGGTGGAAAGATCTCGGCGTCCTCTTTTCAACGATGTATAGCATATATCGAAGTTATATTTCGGATTGATCGAAATTTTCATTCAAAGTTTGCTCTGATATGCATCGCGCATAGACTAAGTTTAGGTGACCTCTGACGCCAAAGTTCTACGAGTGCACGCATCAAACCGATATCGTTGGAAAGATCTCGGCGTCCTCTATCCAACGATGTATAGCATATATCGAAGTTATATTTCGGATTGATCGAAATTTTCATTCAAAGTTTGCTCTGATATGCATCGCGCATAGACTAAGTTTAGGTGACCTCTGACGCCAAAGTTCTACGAGTGCACGCATCAAACCCATATCTGTGGAAAGATCTCGGCGTCCTCTTTTCAACGATGTATAGTATATATCGAAGTTATATTTCGGATTGATCGAAATTTTCATTCAAAGTTTGCTCTGATATGCATCGCGCATAGACTAAGTTTAGGTGACCTCTGACGCCAAAGTTCTACGAGTGCACGCATCAAACCGATATCGGTGGAAAGATCTCGACGTCCTCTTTTCAACGATGTATAGCATATATCGAAGTTATATTTCGGATTGATCGAAATTTTCATTCAAAGTTTGCTCTGATATGCATCGCGCATAGACTAAGTTTAGGTGACCTCTGACGCCAAAGTTCTACGAGTGCACGCATCAAACCGATATCGTTGGAAAGACCTCGGCGTCCTCTTTTCAACGATGTATAGCATATATCGAAGTTTTATTTCGGATTGATCGAGATTTTCATTCAAAGTTTGCTCTGATATGCATCGCGCATACACTAAGTTTAGGTGACCTCTGACGTCAAAGTTCTACGAGTGCACGCATCAAACCGATATCGTTGGAAAGATCTCGGCGTCCTCTATCCAACGATGTATAGCATATATCGAAGTTTTATTTCGGATTGATCGAGATTTTCATTCAAAGTTTGCTCTGATATGCATCGCGCATACACTAAGTTTAGGTGACCTCTGACGTCAAAGTTCTACGAGTGCACGCATCAAACCGATATCGTTGGAAAGATCTCGGCGTCCTCTATCCAACGATGTATAGCATATATCGAAGTTTTATTTCGGATTGATCGAGATTTTCATTCAAAGTTTGCTCTGATATGCATCGCGCATACACTAAGTTTAGGTGACCTCTGACGTCAAAGTTCTACGAGTGCACGCATCAAACCGATATCGTTGGAAAGACCTCGGCGTCCTCTTTTCAACGATGTATAGCATATATCGAAGTTTTATTTCGGATTGATCGAGATTTTCATTCAAAGTTTGCTCTGATATGCATCGCGCATACACTAAGTTTAGGTGACCTCTGACGTCAAAGTTCTACGAGTGCACGCATCAAACCGATATCGTTGGAAAGATCTCGGCGTCCTCTATCCAACGATGTATAGCATATATCGAAGTTATATTTCGGATTGATCGAAATTTTCATTCAAAGTTTGCTCTGATATGCATCGCGCATAGACTAAGTTTAGGTGACCTCTGACGCCAAAGTTCTACGAGTGCACGCATCAAACCCATATCTGTGGAAAGATCTCGGCGTCCTCTTTTCAACGATGTATAGTATATATCGAAGTTATATTTCGGATTGATCGAAATTTTCATTCAAAGTTTGCTCTGATATGCATCGCGCATAGACTAAGTTTAGGTGACCTCTGACGCCAAAGTTCTACGAGTGCACGCATCAAACCGATATCGGTGGAAAGATCTCGACGTCCTCTTTTCAACGATGTATAGCATATATCGAAGTTATATTTCGGATTGATCGAAATTTTCATTCAAAGTTTGCTCTGATATGCATCGCGCATAGACTAAGTTTAGGTGACCTCTGACGCCAAAGTTCTACGAGTGCACGCATCAAACCGATATCGTTGGAAAGACCTCGGCGTCCTCTTTTCAACGATGTATAGCATATATCGAAGTTTTATTTCGGATTGATCGAGATTTTCATTCAAAGTTTGCTCTGATATGCATCGCGCATACACTAAGTTTAGGTGACCTCTGACGTCAAAGTTCTACGAGTGCACGCATCAAACCGATATCCTTGGAAAGATCTCGGCGTCCTCTTTTCAACGATATATAGCATATATCGAAGTTATATTTCGGATTGATCGAAATTTTCATTCAAAGTTTGCTCTGATATGCATCGCGCATACACTAAGTTTAGGTGACCTCTGACGTCAAAGTTCTACGAGTGCACGCATCAAACCGATATCGTTGGAAAGATCTCGGCGTCCTCTTTTCAACGATGTATAGCATATATCGAAGTTATATTTCGGATTGATCGAAATTTTCATTCAAAGTTTGCTCTGATATGCATCGCGCATACACTAAGTTTAGGTGACCTCTGACGTCAAAGTTCTACGAGTGCACGCATCAAACCGATATCGTTGGAAAGATCTCGGCGTCCTCTTTTCAACGATGTATAGCATATATCGAAGTTATATTTCGGATTGATCGAAATTTTCATTCAAAGTTTGCTCTGATATGCATCGCGCATAGACTAAGTTTAGGTGACCTCTGACGTCAAAGTTCCACGAGTGCACGCATCAAACCGATATCGTTGGAAAGAGCTCGGCGTCCTCTTTTCAACGATGTATAGCATATATCGAAGTTATATTTCGGATTGATCGAAATTTTCATTCAAAGTTTGCTCTGATATGCATCGCGCATAGACTAAGTTTAGGTGACCTCTGACGTCAAAGTTCTACGAGTGCACGCATCAAACCGATATCGTTGGAAAGATCTCGGCGTCCTCTTTTCAACGATATATAGCATATATCGAAGTTATATTTCGGATTGATCGAAATTTTCATTCAAAGTTTGCTCTGATATGCATCGCGCATAGACTAAGTTTAGGTGACCTCTGACGCCAAAGTTCTACGAGTGCACGCATCAAACCGATATCGTTGGAAAGATCTCGGCGTCCTCTTTCCAACGATGTATAGCATATATCGAAGTTATATTTCGGATTGATCGAAATTTTCATTCAAAGTTTGCTCTGATATGCATCGCGCATAGACTAAGTTTAGGTGACCTCTGACGCCAAAGTTCTACGAGTGCACGCATCAAACCGATATCGGTGGAAAGATCTCGGCGTCCTCTTCAACGATATATAGCATATATCGAAGTTATATTTTCGATATATCGAAATTTTCAATCAAAGTTTGCTCTCATATGCATCGCGCATACACTAAGTTTAGGTGACCTCTGACGCCAAAGTTCTACGAGTGCACGCATCAAACCGATATCTGTGGAAAGATCTCGGCGTCCTCTTTTCAACGATGTATAGTATATATCGAAGTTATATTTCGGAGTGATCGAAATTTACATTCAATATTTGCTCTGATGTGATCAACGCATGTGTGAAAAACACGAATTTGAAATTCGTGTTTGTGGTTTGTGTCTCCGCTATTTACGAATTTAACTATCAAAAACGCGAATTTAACTTCACGCACTTCAAATCCACTAGGTAAGTGAATATCACCCACCACCATTTCTTACCTTTCATAGCTACGCGGTATAGGCTGATTGATTGGTCCATAGGATCTACGCCGCCCATATGTTCGTTATAAAATAGAAAAGGATGTGGAACACTAACATTGATTTTATGTTTCAGTTCTGATGACCACCGCTTAACCTTTCCTAACGGTTCCAGGTTATCGAAGTTGGTACAAATTTTACAAACGCTGTTGTCTTTCAAACGTCCAAAAAAATGTCGTTATTAGAATCAAATCTATAGTCCCAGGATCCTCGGGTTTGTTTTTTCATTTCTTTGACCGTCGTTAAGGGACATTTCTTAGTACGGTTTTCCCTTATTGCCCCTATAGCTTTAACACCATGGCTTTTTAAATCAATAAGCAAATTGTAGTTTGTAAAAAAATTGTCAAAGTAAACTGTATGCTCATTAGGTGTTAGCGATATTTTTTCAATTAATAATTTTACTACTCTTGAGCCCAAAGGTTCGTTGATTTTTCAGTGGCTTTTCCGCAATATATATCCATTGAATAGCAATAACCATCTGAACTGGTTATCGCCCAATCTCAGTAACCAAAATGAACCGGCTTACCCATTATAAACTGTTTGCCTGAATGGTGGCAATCATCTATAGATAGATTTTGATGGAACACACCCTACAGGCAGGATTTTTTAGATAAAATATAAACGATTTTCGGACAACACATGAAGTACCATTACATTCATGAGCATGAGCCTAAAAAGTATATTTGAAGAAAAAGGGAGACGACAAGACAGGCTGTCTTCTTCCTTCTCAGTAATTCGTATTAACAATGTGAAATTTATTCATAATTCATTGCTGTTGCCAACCGAAATTATTTGCACACATGTGTCCATTGTACCTGTTCGAGTACATCAGAGTATATATTTATATATAGTGCTCTATTTTCAATAAGTTAATGAAATATATGCATTATCTGATTTAGGAGATTGTATTGAATAAATAGAATAAGAAAATAGCAATCATATATGCAAATTATTAACAATATTCGCGACAAAATTCTAATGCTTACTCCAAAAAAAAATCAACAAAAGTAAACACAATTTAGTATATCTATATAGCTAAATAATCAAAAAGTGGAACTTTTTTATAAATGGGTTATATATCTAAAGATAGTAACAACAAACAGAATTCGAATTTATTGTGTCCTTCGGAATATAGAAGCATTTAAAGAGGTGTACCCGCTTGAGTACAGCGGGCGTTAATGGGTTAAATATAGAACATAAAGCAGAGTGTAATGAGGAAGCACAATTTTTCAGAAAAATCGGAGGTAGCAGATCGAAGCCCGCACCTTTCTTACAGTCGAGCTCCCTCATCGATTGTAGTACTTCCTCGTCAGTTATGCATAAGGAGCCAATGCCAATAAATTGAGGTAATCGTGAGAACAAGAATTCTTCACGCAGATTGTCTCCCCTATTATACACCGAGCCAAAGTGAGTTGCAAAAAGGTTACAAATATCCTGAGGGTTCTCTGCAGAGCTACCAAGCATTTCCATAGATTTAGGAAAACCACCTGATTTTCTTTTAGAATTTAAAAATATCCAGAAAGATCTTGGATGGGATTTAATACTACTCTCAATATAGCTAAGATATTTCTTATAAAGAAAGTTAGACAGAAATTCGTATTCTCGCCTACGCAAAATAAAAACGTTCTTGGCAACAGACGTATTGGATTTCTTAAACATTAGATGAGCTTTATTCCTCAGGTTTCTTAAATTAATAAGTCTTCGATTATACCAAGGATGTTTGTAGCGTCGTTTTTTGACAATAAGCGGCACATACAAATGAATACCTTCATTTACCACGCACTTAAATGCTGAATACATGCCGAACAAATCCCTTGAATGAAGAACTATCCTCCAATTGATCGAACAGAAAAATTCATTGAGAGATTCAAAATTTGCATTTTTAAAATCATAGTAGTAAGAATTTTCATCTTCACGTATATGAGCAAATGTGATGAATTCAAAATTAATTACTAACGCTTTATGATGAACAGAATTATTGGCCAGTGGCAGATCGCAACTCGATAATTTGTACTTATAGTCATTTCTAATAAAAACTAAGTCTAAAATTCTAGATATATCATTCATCACATTATTGATCTGAAACAAATTGAACGAATAAAGCGAGTCACAAAAAACCGATTCAGTGTAACTTTTCACATTAAAAGGTAGTACAGAATTTTCATCCGAACAGAAATTCCAATTAACGGAGCCAAGATTGAAGTCACCAAGCACAATAGGTGTTTGATGGTTACTCAATGAACCGACAATAGACCCAATATTAAAAATATGGTCATTGTATAGATCCAGGCTACTAGCTGGAGGGATATAACTTAAAATAATAATTAATTCATTTTTGCTAAGTAAAGGATTATTTCCAAGAGATACTGCCACGCAAATCTGCTCAATAGAGTCGTCACATCGAGGAAGTTGTACGTATCTGCTTACAAACGCCGCTGAGACAGCAAGCAAGAGACCGCCTCCTGTCGAAACATTAGGACTCAATACACGATCCTTGCGATAAACTTCGTAATGTGAGTCAAATAGTTCACCGGATGAAAAGTGGGGCGTCAACCATGTTTCGACTAGCGCCACAATCTCATAGTCATGCGAACAGGATGCCTTATACAACTGGCAGGTCTTCGTACGAAGCCCACCCACGTTATGAAAATAAATTCGAGCAGACTGAGATGAAGTACTAGACGCAATGCAAGGCTCATCTGTTAAGTGGTGAGCTGGGTGGTCACTTCTCTCCGAAAAAAACGAAAAGGCTTCAATCGCACTCCAGCTTGCCAAACTGACGGGTCCATAAGCTGATCAAGTAGTGATGGTGTAACTCCAACTTTAAAACTAACCTTCTTCAGGTCATCAGGATTCACGTCCTTCTTCACAAGTTGAAAGCAAGCAATGTGACTTTTGTTTATTTTAGCATGCTTCTCAATATAATTGATCAAGTCATCAGCTGATACTGAAGGTTTGAAGTAGGAAATATGTATCCATTTTTTCCTTTCCACAACTTCCAAGTCCACAGCATCATTTTGGCCAACCACTAAATCCGAATGATTTTCAAATTTTTTGGCTGATTTTTTAGATTTTTTAGATTTTTTCCGTATTGTTACCCAGTCACTGCATAATGGAACCGCAGAATTAGCTTCTCCATCACTTATCTCCACAACAGTACAGTGAGAAGATGCCGACGCCGCAGGAGAACCAGTAACAGGTATTATATCAATACATTCAGCAGTTCCTACTGGGTCATTATATTCGACATTTGTCAACGATGAGAGCGAACTTGATTCGGCAGAGAGTTGCTCAGCAGGCATACGAGGCACACAAACGTGAGAGCTTGAAGAACCGTTCTTCGACTTGGAAGCAGCAGCAGTATCGCTCACATCAACGAGAGATGATTTATGTATATCAAGTCTCTTTGCAAATTTCGCAAATAAGCCGTTAATTCTATTTATTTCTTTTGAAAGAGTTGAGAAATCCGAAATTAAATTTGTGGAAATGAATAGACACTTGTCGCAATTAAACACTATGTTTTTAAAGTCCTTGTACAAATTATAAGCATCTGGAGTAATGCCATGACAATTCGCGTGAAACGACTTTTTGCATAAATTGCAACAGACAGCGATAGATTTAGAATAATTATTAGAACACTTAGCGCAGATTAGTTCAGACATTGCACTTCGAAGGTTTGCTGAGAACTGATGATGATGATGAGGTAGATAAGCGTTTTTGGAGCTGTTAGCTGATCTTGTAATTTGTGTAATTCATCAATCCTTGAACTGAAGTGATTCACATTTACTTCGGCGTGGTTGTGCGCTGTAGGAGGTTCGGCTGCGTTGAAACTTGGATATGAAATGGTAATGTTGTTGCGTCTTTGAAATGTATGTGTTGTCAGCTGCCGAGTTTTAAGAATACAATTAGGTTGTAGTTTTATGGTACACGTACCTATTAATGTTACCTGTAGCGATTCTGCTCCACAGACTACAATCACTCGAGTAGTGTGTATAGAAGGGTTCTGGCCTAACGTAGCGACTGCGCTACCTGTATCTCTGGCTGTAGATTGGAGCTGGAGCGGGTCATGTCATACTTGTCATGACGATGCGTGCATAATTCTCGTTAATTGTTTAATTCGTGGTATGTGTGACATTGGCCTTCGTGGCAAAAGTGGGCGTGTCAAAGGGGAGTGGCAAGACTGGCAGACGGATGGACAGGACTACATATAGTCGGACAGACAAAGAGTCGAACAGACGGACAGTGAACATGAATGAACAGGCACAAACAATTTTTCAGAAATTCAGTATCATATAATTTTATCTTCATATTTCTTTTTTTTCGTGGAATTTAGTGGCGCGTCGATAGAGTTAATGTAAACGAATTCGGAGATTTCTTTTTTGTTTATGCACATGAAGTAGAAAACTGAAAGCTTTATCAAATCTAATCCCAAAGCATTCTGAACATTCTTTAATTCGTAGCTTAAACATTCCGGTTTACCGAAATCAATGGTGTATGGAGATTTCGGAGATTTCGCGGAGTCTTAGGGCGCGCAAACCATGCAAGGCGTGGGGTCGACTTGCTTCCTCCAGTATTATTTTCAATAAATCCTCTCTAGAGGCATTTTCCTTTACGACTGGAAAATAGTTTTTTTAGGTCCTATCCTCAAGGCAGGTAAAATAATAAATTCAGTGCAAAACAATAGACCTATCGTAGGGCTGTCCGTCATACCCAAATTCCTAGATAAAATCTAAAAATAACTGTTTGTCATACGTAGTGAAAAACTATATGACTGTGCATCAGCATGATTTTTTCGTTGGAAGGTCAATTGGTTCAAACTTAGCTATTTTTAGCAATTATTGCATAACTTCGATGGACAATGGCAGGACTATAAATAATCTTTCTGAATGTCATCTATTTCAAGAGGACATATTCTCATTGATGAGGCGGTGCAGCTTGAACGGCATGAATTTTAACAGTTTACTAACCTTCACGCGTAAACGTTGGCAATTCATCATAATTCTTCTTTTGATGGTTGTAATCTCTTTCAGAGAGTTCACTTAATCAAGGATTTAGGTGTATTTTTTCAGAATAAACTTTCTTTTACCACTCACTTCGAATCTCTAGATCTAACTGCCTAATGGGCTTTTTAAAAAGAAACGCGTCTGAGTTTTCCAATATTTTTACTATAAGAGCTATCTATTTAAGCCTATTTCCAAATGCCTGTCAGCTTGCAACTTGATAGCTAACCCGTTAAAATTAAGTAAAAATAGGCATAGATTTGAAGCAGATTTCTTTAGAATTTTTCAACAATAATCCTTAATTTTTAATATTAAACTTTTGTATTATAAATTATGTATTATGTTGTATTTAAGTATTTTTATGTAATCTGTAAGGAATTCATCCCAGTAAATGTTAGTAAATAAATAAACTTAATATTTTTGGACGCAGATGTACAATGCTTATGCTTACGCGTTGGGATTATGCTGTACTTCTTGAAATTTAATATTATCGTGATTTTTGAGAGCTAATCTACAGAAAGACAGACAGACAAAGAGTGAACATGAATCAACATGCACGAATTAAATTCTTATTAAATTCAGTGATATATAATTTTGTTTTTATATATCTTTTTTTTCGTGGAAATGAGTGGCGCGAGACTTAATTTAAACAAAGTTGGGGGTTTTTTTGCTTCTGCACATGAAGTAATATTTTTTGTACGCAGATGTACAATTTGATCTTATCGACATTTTTAAGAGCTAATCTTTCTCTTTTCTTCGTTGTATAGGTTCTGTTAGGATGGGCAATTGATGTGCGTTATATATTATATATGTATATGTATATATTGTATAAGTATAAATTATATTGCTGATGAGTAAGGATGGATAACTTAAATATCTCTGTATGTTTGCAGCGAGTTGTCGAGTTTTGAATCCAGCAAAAGGACACTTGAGCAATTTAATGAAATTCTGAACTGCTACGCAAAATTACGACATTGTGAGCATCAATATCATGAGAATCAATTCATGGACATCATTACAACAATTGCTGTTGGTCTTCAGATGCATGTTTGAATGGACCGGATAATTGTGCCTGTTACGTCTTAGAATATGAAATTTTAAGAATAAATAAATTAATGTTACTATATTCCAAACTAAATAGACTCTAATAAACAAAAAAAAGTTATAATGAAATAAAAATAATTAATTTAAAATTTGTATTTTGTTTATTTACTGGTTTGACACACGATTGTGTGAGGGAGAGAGGAAGAGAGAGAGAGGGGGGGGGGGGGGGGGGTGAGGGAGAGAGACCTCTAACAACAACAACAACAAGTATCATAAATAATAACAACAATGGATAAGAAGAAAGTATTACTATGAAAGAATCTTTGATGAAGAAAATGCGGTATGCAGTGGTGAACCCCATTCAAATCAGATAAGAAGTGGAGCAACTCTTCATCTTCGAAACCATCGTCAATACCTTAATACCTTAAATACACCTTATAATGAGTTTAAATCAGAGCCTGAAAATAACTGTTATGGCAATGGCCTTGAGCAAAAAAGTCAACTTTTAACTTTTATTTTAAAAGTTAAAAGTTAACTTTTAACTTTTATTTTAAAAGTAAAAGTTAAAAGTTAACTTTTAACTTTTATAATAAAAGTAAAAGTTAAAAGTTAACTTTTAACTTTTAAAATAAAAGTAAAAGTTAAAAGTTAACTTTTAACTTTTATTTTAAAAGTAAAAGTCTTTTGAAGACTTTTATTTTTAAAAGTCTTTGAAAAAAGTCTTTTGAAGACTTTTATTTTTAAAAGTCTTTGATAAAAGTTATTTTGAGACTTTTATTTTTAAAAGTCTTGGGAAAAAGTCTTTTGAGGACTTTTTCGTCTAACTTTTTTGAAATAAAAGTCTTTTTTAAAAGTCTTTTGAAGAAGAAATGCGCTGTGGCGAACGGTGGAGGAACATGGATGAATACATATTTCGCTATCAGATTTGGTGCGAAGTAAAGAATATTTGCTTGAATCGTCACTCAGCGACGCTGCGTGTGTGTATCAATATCTCGACCGCTGCCCTTATCGGCAGCGGGTACAGCGGCGGACAATGCTTTAAAACAACAACTCATTGCTCAGCTTGTGTGTGAATGACTGTGTTGTTATTGTTGATTGTTAGATAGAATCATAGATATTTTTTAGGTATAAAATTATAATGAAAAAAAAACCTCATCTATGAATACGATTGCATTAAAAATTTGCAATACAATGGTGAAAACCGCATTGAAATCGGTGCAGCCGTTTGAGAGTTAACTAACTCTAAAGTGACATGCGACTAACTAGATTTTGATACCAATAACAAATTTCCGATCAAAATTCATTGCATTAGTAGTTCTGCTTTAAATCCTTTATAACCCTATAACGTAAACAATCAACAATAACAACACAGTCATTCACACACAAGCTGAGCAATGAGTTGTTGTTTTAAAGCATTGTCCGCCGCTGTACCCGCTGCCGATAAGGGCAGCGGTCGAGATATTGATACACACACGCAGCGTCGCTGAGTGACGATTCAAGCAAATATTCTTTACTTCGCACCAAATCTGATAGCGATATATGTATTCAATCATGTTCCTCCACCGTTCGCCACAGCGCATTTCTTCTTCAAAAGACTTTTAAAAAAGACTTTTATTTCAAAAAAGTTAGACGAAAAAGTCCTCAAAAGACTTTTTCCCAAGACTTTTAAAAATAAAAGTCTCAAAATAACTTTTATCAAAGACTTTTAAAAATAAAAGTCACAAAATAACTTTTATTAAAGACTTTTAAATATAAAAGTCACAAAATAACTTTTATGAAAGACTTTTAAAAATAAAAGTCTTCAAAAGACTTTTTTCAAAGACTTTTAAAAATAAAAGTCTTCAAAAGACTTTTTTCAAAGACTTTTAAAAATAAAAGTCTTCAAAAGACTTTTTTCAAAGACTTTTAAATATAAAAGTCACGAAATAACTTTTATGAAAGACTTTTAAAAATAAAAGTCTTTGATAACAGTTATTCAAAAGACTTTTTTGATAAAAGTTATAAAAGTTTCAACCTCTGGTTTAAATATTAATATTTTCCGGAAACTAATTACATAGAATTCAACTCGATTTTGTCGAATTCTAGGCATAAATGACCGAAGTTAAATGAATCAAAATCATGGTGTTGAGTGTAGTTGTAGCATATATTGAATGATTTCATGCGGAGGTTGTAAGTTTCCAAAGCTATCAAAATATTCCTTGCGCTTCTTGCCTTTATAATATGGCTTCCTGGGCAGCTTCTTGAAAAGTTTTTTGGTTGCGGGCTGTAATATAATCCCAATCCTTTTTTGTATGGTTTAAGATACAAGCCTTTTCCCATATCAATTACCTTTAAAGTTTGGTTATGTCGATTTGCTTCTTTTAATTGTTATCTTACGGCCTTGGTTTCATTATTTGCTCCAGCGATTGTAGCACCACCAGATGCTAAGCCAACAACAGCTCCAATAGCAGTTAAGATGGGTACTAGTGGTAGAAAACCTCCTATTATAGGTATAGATATAACACGTGGAATATCTATCATGGATTTTTTTCGTCCAAAAGACGTTTTGATTACACCTTGCGCCATTTAAATAATATTAGGGATACCTTGTGGTTTTCGTTGCATAATTTTTAAAGCATTTTTAATAGTTTTTGTAAAAATTTTCTTCCCACAAGTTCTTTTAACCTTCTTTATTTTCGTGAGAGTTTTATTTAGTTTGTTCCCGATACCGAATTTGACTTTAGCTTTCATTGCGTTTGAAAATATCCATGTGTTTATTCGCTCACTAAATTTACTCTCGTTTGATTTTGCGCTTTGCCACGGCTTTTCAGCTAATATTTTATCTGCTTCGTGCCGCTCATCCAAGTTCTGTGTTTTGCTATAAGCAATGTCGTGCTCTCTACACGCAGCGTCTAGTGGATTGATTTCTTTTTCACGTCTTGCTAAGCGTTCTTTTAGATTAGTTGCTGTGCCACAAAATTGCATATGAAGTTCATCTGACAGAGAATTTATAGCTTTAATTACTGGTTGGTAAAGACTGAAATTGTTTTTATTTTAGATGATAATTTTAAATATCTCTACAACTACACATACTGAATGAAGCTATACTATACATACTAAAATGGTTATATAGTGTGACGACGGAATCTCGAAGGCGAATTCCGCCACACAAAACTAAGTTAAGCAGTTTTTCTTTCTGTATTTTCTTGAAATGAATTAGTTTTAATTATATAAAATTGAAGTATTATTTTTTTTTTAGCAAAATAATAAAGAAAATGTATATTTTATTTATTATTACTGAATTGTTATTGATTGCTTAATATTGAATACATACAATAGATTAAGTTATTATCCTAAAAGAAACTAACGACATCCCTGTACTGCCAATAATATAAGAGATTAATATAAGAGAAAATTTATAAGTATTAGGTCCTAGCAATAAGTAAGTAAAGAGCGAGAGAGCGATCGGAAAAGTTACATCAGTCATCGAACAGCGCCAAACCACAGAGCAGAAAGCGAGACGCAGTGAAATTGAGCAAATTCAAAGAGCGACAGAACGAGCGATTAAAGCGAATGAGAACGAGAGAACACTGCATATATACACAGCACAAGTGGAGAGAGCGAACAAGACTTGAGCAGACACACAGACACACGAAAGCAGCATCACGAAAACAGAAGATAAGCAGAGGTTAGCTGCCAACTCAGAGGCAACTACATGATCACTTGAGTATCGGCTGCTGTATCGAACGGACGTCCAAAGACGACCGCCACTTGCGTCCTCTCGCTCATCATCAGCTCGCCAGATTTAGCATTTATTTTACGATTGTGAACCTAAATGTAAAGGAAGTGTAAACCAAGCTACGAATAAAGATAGTATTTGTGCAGAAGTCCAGTGAATTATAAATTTTCTGTGACGGACCGTGAACATCCGACGAGCGTACCCGTGCTTTTAAACCTGGACGAACGGGAATCTTCGTTACAATAGATAAAACGGTTCGTCAAAGAAGGTAAATTACTACTGTGGAAAATATGTATCATGTTATTAATAATATAACATTGTTTTCTGCCGAATTCAATTCGACGTCTTATTGTGGGACCCTGGAATTGCGGAAAGACTAATGTTATGTTAAGTTTAATAGAAAGGTTAATAAGTTTAAGCTTAATAGAAATGGGCTAAAGTTTGCGAACATATACTTATATTCAAGTCGTTATATCAACCGAAATATGAATATCTAAAGCCCTTAATAAAAGCGATTCAAAATATGGTATTCTTTACATTTTTCAAGAACGAAGAAGTCCTCAAACCCAATGAAGCCAAAACCAGCTCAATAATCATAGCTTGTGAGAAGCAAAACAAGATTCGAGAGTACTTTTGAATGAGTAGACACAAATGCATTGATTGTTTTGTTTATGTAAATAATATACAAGAATTCCCAAGTATTTGGTGCGCGATAATGCCAACATGTTTATCATGTTTAAGCAAGATGAGATGAACATGGAGCACATATACAATGTTCATGTCGAAACAGATATGGCTTATGCAAAACTTATAAATATATGCGGAGAATGTTGGAAAGATAAATATGGATTTCCTTATAATAAGCAGAGATAATCCAAATGATAGTGGACTTTATAGAATGGGATTTGATATATAGATCAATAGCTGATCAACCTGTTCAAAAGCTGATAAATCTGATCATAATCTGATCAACCTGATAAAAAGCAGATCATAAGTTGATCAAATGCTGTTCAAAAGTTGATCAACATGATCATAAGCTGATCAAAATCTGAGCAACCTGATAAAAAGCTGATCAAATGACGCCCATCGATAACAATCAACATCCGTTCAATTTCTTAACAGCAGAGTCTCCCTTGCCGGCGAAATATGTTAATATTTTGTTTGATTGGTCTAGCCACTCCATGTCAATCACATATTTTACCAGAGTACGTAGTTCTGTGGAGTTCCTATCGTTCCGAGGAGGGAAATGAAGCGAAAAAATTGTACATATCTGGTGATCTGTATATTGAATATACTCTAGAATACTAGATACTCTTCCACTCTTTGTTTTTGTCTTCCTCCGGGAAAATTCAAGACTCTGCCACCTGTCCGGAGATTGCGAGACCTCTCCACTCTAAAAAAGCTGCAACTTCAGTCTCTATGGAAACTAAAATAACTGGAAAGGTATCCAGAAAGGTTATTCTTGTAGTGAACCTAGAATTATTCGTTGTGTAAATCTATCTCGACTTTGCAGCTTGAAGAGATGTTAAAAAACCATACTGACATGACTGTCAATCGTTTTACTTATAAACTAAACAACTTGAGGAGGTAGTAAATAAAATCTCTGTTGCTGAAGATACCCTGCATAAGCGCATCGAAGAATACGAAAATCACTGAGTAATCTTACATTACAAGACTTATACATTCCATTACTTCAAACGCTACCGGATTTGATGAAATATGCCCTAAATTTGTTAAGCTAATATCTTCACTTCTAATTAAGTACATTACATATATTTTTAATTCCACCATAACGTCTTCTACATTCCCTAACGCATGGAAATTCACAAAAATTGTACCTATACCAAAAAAAGGGAAATTCTCGTGAACGTGTTTTCCGACCGATAGTACCTTTCTTCTCTAAAGTCTTCGAAAATCAATATCCAAACAAATAACCGATTATGTATCCATAAATAATCTACTTAGCAGCCATCAGTCAGGCTTTCGAGCAAGAAGGAGCTGTATCTAGCCAACTAGTGCTTTCATATCTGACCGACAGACAGACAGAAAGCGTAGCGATAGACAAATGGCAAAATGTTCTCCTTTCTACCAATCCGAGCAGGTGTCCCCCAAGGATCGATTCTGGGTCCTCTCCTCTTTCTGCTATACGTTAATGATATATCTGAAGTCATCATGCATTGTTTCATGCATATGTATGCTGATGACGTTCAGTTGATTTTTAGCTGCCCCTTAAATGAGATAAACACCGCATCCAGATTGCTTAAGGAAGACCTCGCCTCAGTAAGCAAATGGGCGTATAACAACTGCTTGAGCCTCAATTCGGTTAAGTCTAAAGTTCTGCCGATCTATAAAAGGCATTTTTTTTTTGACGGGTGAGTTGGGGAAAAAAATACCTTCATATCATATAACGACCGTCGTCGTTACGTATGTGGTCTTTCCACTAAAAAACCACCTCTTCACTTGGGATCTCTCTCTACCCTGGGACCGCTCTCGCATTACTTCAAGGTAGAGACCCCAGAGGTCCTATACTCTCCTGCGTCCAGGTCCGTCATTTGGCGCGGCTGTTCTTGCCGTCGTTCTTCATCCATGTCGGATTTCTTTTGCCGGAGTGTGCTTTCGACATATAATGCAATCGTATCCCAGGTGTGCTCGTCTCTTAGCATCTGCGTCATTATGTTGTCCGGTTCGATTGGGCCCATTATTTCTTCTTCTTAGTTTTTGACGACTTGAGTCCCAGGGTTCACAGGAAAAGAAGGTGTGTTCCGCATCATCAATCTCCTTGCAATACAGGCACGTCGGGGTAGTCGATTTGCCCATAGTATATAGATACTTGCGAAAGTACCCGTGCCCGCTTATGAACTCTGTTAGGTAGTAATTTACCTCGACATGGGTTCTTTCCGTCAGTTTGTTATTTTCGGTATCAGGCGTGCTGTCCATCTGCCTCTGGTTTCGGCTGTCCATCTTTGCTGCCATCTGTCTGCAGTGCGGTTACTTGCGCGCTAGTTCCTTGACGAGTTGAGCTTGGGTGACCCAGACTGCACAGTCGTTATAAGTAGTCGTCTCTTACTTGGCTTCGGCCCATTCACATTAGCCATTAGTCTGCTTAGCATGTTGGCTCTCTTCGCTGCCTTGTCCGCGACTGAATATGGCTCCAGAAAGTCAGCTTGCTGTCTAGTGTTATGCCAAGGTATTTCAGGCTCTTAGAATCCTCGATTTCTAGTTCGCCAATTTGCCAGTTATGAATGTGGTAAGCCCGCTTGTGTGTGAAAATGACAATCTCCGTTTTATGATCAGCAAGGGTTAAGCCGTGATCTGTCATCCATGTCTTTATACGCCTCATTGGATGGTTTAATTTGAGTTGGGCTTTTCTGGCATCCCGAGCTGCTATCACAACTGCGGCGTCGTCAGCGTAGCAGATTAAGTTGATGTCTTCCGGCATTTCCTTCCGCAGCATGCTGTCGTACTGGATATTCCAGAGATCTGGTCCGAGTATTGACCCTTGCGCGGCTCCAGCTGTCACTTTCCTTTCCTTTGTCCCCTCATCTGTATCATAAAGCAGAGTTCGCTATCTTAGATAGCTCCCAATCATGCGTATGAGATATTGTGGCAGTCGGAAATTTCCCCTGAGCGCTTTCATAATGTCGCTCCATCTGGCAGAGTTAAATGCGTTTTTGAAATCTAATGTCACAAGAAGAGTAATTTTCCTGGAGAAGTGATTTCCCTCCTGCGCCTTTTTTGCAATTTTAGTCACCTGATCTATAGCGTTTAATGTGGAGTGCCCTTTCCTAAATCCGTGCTGGTTCTCGGATAGGCCTCCTGCCTGGTTTACTGAGGAGAGGATGCGCGGTTGCAGTAGCTTCTCTAGTACTTTCCCCGCAGTGTCTAACATGCAGACAGGTCTATATGACGACGCCAGGCTTCCTACTGTTTTTCCCTTACTTTTTTTGTTAACTCCTCTCGGGATGTTCTGGAAAGAGTCCATCAACTATCTGGTCCATGGTTTGGGCATCCATCACACTGCTGGTAAAAGTTCCCAGCTTCTTGGTGTCCAATTTATACCCTAGTCCGCATGGGTTCGTGTCCACCTCACGGATCAGTGCCGTGAATTTTTCGCGTTTGCTTCGCTTTATTTCGTCCCGTCGCGTCTTCTTAATCTCTTTATAGTCCGCAGATAACGAAATGATCTCCACCGGGTCTCTAACACGCTGGGCCCGTCGTTGGCGCCGGAAGCACTCTTTCCTTAAAGCGGCAATTTCTGGTGTCCACCAATATGCCGGTTTTCTGCCGTTTCACGGTGGCTTGCGCAGCATCAATGCGTCGCATGTACGGGCTATAAGTCTTATGGTGCGCCCGACGAATACGTTGGCGGCCTCTTTCGCCTGGAGCCCATTGGCTTCGTTCAGTACACGATGTTCGCCATGTCTTAATAAAAGGCATATGGATCCATCTAATTTGCCAACAATTTGTATTGGCAATGATGCTATTGAATATGTAGACGCAGCCAAAAACCTTGGAGTCATTTTTAATTCCACGCTTCCGTGGACAACACATATTTATGCCAATATTGGCAAAGTATATGGTGGACGGTAGTCTACAAGAGTATAGCATGGTACATATTCAACAGAAAGCGCGGTGATCACATATCCCATTTAACACTAACAATTTTTAATTGCTCTTCAGCAAACCTGCTAAAGTTACGATCACTTGTACTGCTCCATAAAATTATCTACACAGGTCAGCCGGAATATCTGTTTACCATACTGAATTTCTCTACCTCCCCGAGTTCATCTAAGTTGGTTTCTCCAAGATTCTCAAATTTTACATCAAAGCGACATATTTTATTGATGCAATTCGTCTTTGGAATGCCCTGCCACCGTACATGCAAAAGATTGACAGGTGGAAATTTGAGTCTAACATACGGAGTCACTTTAATTTCATTTAGCGAAGCAGTTTCCACAATCTACTCTCAACTATTGCTCCTTTCATACAAATTTGTATGCTACTTCTCCAATCCCGGCTATTCTATTTTCACTCTATTTCTTTCTCTCATTTCCCACTCACTTAACTCAAAACATTCTTTTGTAAATTTAGGCTACCATTATTTTATAAGATTTGTAATCTTGCTATGGTTAGTTGCATATGATAACAATAAAATCTAAATCTAAAATCTTGAGCAACGAATCGTCAATGTGGAAAAGCAAATCTATCAAATTGATTCTAAAATCCCTGAAACGCCCTTAGTTGCCGATCTTAGCATTGATGTATTAGAAAGGATGTGCTGCTGATGCGTTAATATTTGGTGTTCCTTCGTTGATGAAAGTCCGAAAGCCATTTTCAATAAATTGTGTCATTCGATGTGCTCCAAGCCACCCGTTCTAATATCTGCTTTTCGTCCGAATCGCATCGAGACCTCTGCTGATCTGCCAATTATATTGAAATTTACATCGCTCCATGACAGAAATGCAGTTTTTCGTAGTAAATCGAATTTTTTTAAAAATAATAAAAAGCAGCTCTGGTTACGTGAGAGAAAGTCTGAAAACACGCAAGCTAGAATGAACAAAAGCAAGCAGATCAGCGCAGTTTTCTTGGAATATCAAGATGGTAGTTAATATCACTGCCCAGGGCTTTAGAATTCTAGGTGCTATTGCCGAGAAGACTACAAATCTATCGCTTAAGGAATGATTCTATTTTATTTTAAACTTATTAGTTATTTCGTAACTATTATGAATCTGCAAACTCATGATATTGTGGTCTCTCTAGTATACTCTTTGATTTCTCAACTTCTATATATTTCAAATGTACAAATTTTTGTTGTGATTATTTTCTTTTACTTGTCTTTTAATTTAAATTGTTAATTTAAATGTATAACAATAATATTATTTCCAGAATCAACATGTATACAATGACTCGTGTTCTAGCCAGTCGTGAAATAGACCTACAAATTTGTCATATCAATGCACAGAGTCTGTGTAATAAGTTTGATGAATTCAGATATATATTCGTAAATTCTAACATCGATATAATGCGTATCAGAGACCTGGTTTGAGGCCACCTTGCAGAGTGAGTTGGTTCTGGGCATGCAGGCGGAGTTGCGATATACATTAAATCGAATATTCCCTGTAAATTTTTATGTAAGTCCGAATCTGATTTAAATATTGAATACATATTGCTTGATTTTATATAGGTGCAGTAAACTTTTAGTGGGTTGTGTTTATAAACACAGACCGTAGACGATGTAGAACTATTAACTATCGTGATTTCGAAAGTATGAATTACTCACTCCTTAGTTCAGCGGTTGATAATGTCAGGTGGGATAGCATATATGGCATGTATGTATATGCATGTAGTATGGATAAATAGATTCTATTTCTAGAAAGCAATTTATGTATTTTATATGATTTGTTTGTACCACTGAAAGTCGTACACATTACAAGTCCCTGTAATCAGACCTGGGACGCAGGTGGAAAAATTGTAATGCAATTTTGTAAATCTTTGCTCCCCTATCTCCTAGCTGTAATAATATTTACAAAAGAATTCCGGCGTTAAGTCTTGCAATGGCTGTTAGTTTTAGTGGCGTTAATAAGGCGGATGTACTAGAGGGTTTTTATCCATAAATTCGTGCTCAGTGGCAAATGACATTAATCCTATTTTCGTGAAAGCTTTACTATCTAAATTATTGTCTTAAATTACCTATACTTTTAACACTATCTTAATTACAAAGCGGGAAATCAATTCCGAGCTATTGCCCTAGAAATTATTATTAATTAGCAGATACGCGAAGCAACCGCAACTCCTTAATAACTATGAATCAATCTGGTTTCAGACCTAAACGTCTGAATACTATGCATCACTGCACTAACTGCATTAGACGCAAAAAAATAGTATTTTTGATCCTACTTGACTAAGGTCTTTGACACTATTGACCATGACATCTTAACAACAAAACTGAAAAAGTTTTTCAATTTCAGCCACTCTGCAACTGGTGTTCCTCAAGGTTCGTAGGCTTGTAGTGTTCTTCGAGGTTCAATACTTGGTCCATTGTTATTCTCGGTATGTATCAATGACCTTCCTAATGTACTTTACTTCTGTAACTTACACATGTACGCTGATGATGTAGAAGTCTACTTATCCTGTAGACTATCATATCACTGATCATACGAGTATACACTTCGAAGCAGTGTTGCTGCTTACTTTTGCCAGCACACCAGTCAGTGGCATTTCAGGTAACTTTTCGCGTACAAACGGAAATAATCAACTAGCAATACTTTTTGTTACTTTTTGGCAACAAATTGGATCTATTCCTCCACTCCACTGCAGCCCACTTCACTCCGAATGCGGCTCCATTCTATGTGATCGCTTCGAGTGGATGAGGTCGTTGTGTTGGAGCTGCTTTTATTACTATCAACCCCAGGATTCCTAGAGCCAACCTTTCTGAGAGCAAGGAAGAGTTTTAATGTCTGGATTACCAGGTGGTGCAATGAGAGGTGAAGGCATGGTAATGCTTTTCGATTATACAGGGAAAGTTATTAAGCAATATTCCACAAGTTTTTCTTCTTCATAATTTGTAAAGTTTTAAAGAATTCATATTAAAAATTAGTGACAGAAGAATTTTCTTAAGACAACAGTTTCTTCGATCAGTAGAGCAGCACCTTCGACTTTTCGTATTCCGAAATATCTTAATAGCAAAGTATCATGATATCTTGTATTGTTGTTATCTTTTGCAGTGCAAACTTTACTCATTCCATGTTTAGCAACTGTAGAATGTCACTTGATTTTATGGATCCGCATAGTTCAATTAATTCCTTGAAGTACCTTAAGGAGGCACAAACACATACACACCCGTATATCTGTACATCGACACGATCTCATACATGAACTCATCCAGCAACTAGCAACCTTTCCGGTTCCGTCGTTGCTTCAGACGTTTGCTCTGAATTTAGAAACTATAAAAGTTTAATCTGTTGTCTACTCTTCTCTCAGTGGTAGTTGTACACTTTTAACGATTGCAACTCTTCGTAAACAACAGCAAAAATAACAAAACAACAAAATACAACAAGTGAAAATAGACTCTTTGGAATTAGCAACAACATGCATGGTGTATACACCCGATATGGTTCACTATCGATAGCTTTTATTGCAGGATTAGTAGGTCTTTGTTTCTTGTTTTATTTTCGGAGCCTTGAAATCCCAACACCTTTTCTCCTTCTTCCCTCCCCCTCTCGCTTAGCTGTTCTCAGGACTTCGAAGGCCACAAACATTCGGCATAATTTTGGCATCGGTTACACCTGCGTTTTAATTTCAGTTTTCGTTTCCTGAGGCAGCTTTAGAGGTCGCTTTTTGTGTGTGTATGTGTGTGAATATGTAAACGTGCGTGTATGTGTTTGTGTATGTGTTTACACCCTTTGCACTGTCATAGAGTTACGGGTTCATTTATAGTTCGCAGCTCCTTTGCCACAAATCGGCCGCCAGCCTCGTTTTCTGCGCTCGTACTTCATCAATTTACCCACAGAGGCTCAAGTTTATGTGACTGTCAACAGATGGCGACGGTGTGCGTTCACTGAAGTCAACACAAATTGAAATTTATTCAGTTGTGTTAAGTTAAACAGTCAGTTGCTCTGTTGATAGCCACCTTAAGGCCCCGTCCTGCAGGAGATTGTGTCAGAAGGGTTCAGTAGTTGTGACGCAGATTGCTTTGTTAGTTTCACGTTGGTATTGTCTCTAAAATTATGCCTCAGCCTTTAAACTTTGACACGCAAGATCAAATAAAGAAAGGTTTATGTACATCGAGTGGAGCATCTCAACGACGCCATTTAAATAACGATGTCAAGCGAGTAAATATTCACAGTGAATTTTCACAAAACATACAAACAATACGGAGACATGGATACATTATTCAACACCACAGCTACAAATACCATTCCGCTATGATGGCAAGATAACATGACAGTACTGAAAGTGAAAAATTCTCGCAGAAAATAAAAAACTTGTACAGGATGCAAAATCCAGAGGTTTTTTATGTCCTTATTTATTAATACAATCTTTTTAATCAAATAAGAATATCATATGATCTGATTAGATCCGGTGCTCTGCGGATAGCAGTCGGAGCGGAATGGCCTCCATTAATACTGATCACAAAGCGCACAAACGACAACATGGACAAACTTGTCGATGGTCCATCACAACCCAAAGATCTCTTCTTTGAGAACTATTAGCAAAATTTTAGAATCAGTCCTATGATCAGTTACATTCATGCGTGGAGAAAATTAACAATGACTTTTAATGACTCACATTAATAAATAGGCGATAAATAACAATTTGAGACTGAACCCTACAGACTCGCAGTGTCTAGTCATCTCCATTAAAGGGATTGATACATCCACTTTACCTGCGATACATGTTTCAGGATCTACTGTAGCGTACGTCAATACAGCATATATCTTGGGAGTAATCTTTAACAGGACGTTAAGCTGGAGTAACCATATAGACGCAACCGTTGGCAAAATTTATCCTTCATACACTTTGTTATTTTTAGTACTATACTCCACTAAAGATAAGAGTCTTGCTTACAAAGTCATACTTAGTCATGGATGTGAAATCTATACAAATTGTGATGCCATCTTAATGCGTAAACTGAATGTTGCTTTTAATAACATCGCCAGATACGTCTGTGGAGTTGGTCGCTATAACCACGTGTCAATGTACGAGGTCTGTTCAAAAAGTAAAGGTAATTCCAATTTTGAATTTAAATTGCGTGGGTGCAGCGATTTGAGCAAATCTTTTTGTTTTTGCCAGCACTGTCATTCATACCTGTGTAGAGTTTCACTTCATTACGTATTTTCTTTGGTTAGTTCCGTTATGTTTTCTGAACAACTAAAACTGAATTTTTGATTTTAATAATGTGTGATTTTATTAAACAAAAAAGCCGCATTAAGTTTTTCTTTTGCAGAATGTTGCACAATTACTTCGGCGATCAGGGTTTGTCTGGAAGGAGTGTTTACAAGTGGTATTAACAATTCCAAGAAAGTAGAGAAAGCGTTGCAAACAAAGAGCTTCCCGGACGACCATCAACATAAATCGATGAAAAACAAATGAAACAATGAAATCAAAAATTTGGTGCTCAAAAATCGTCGATTGACAATTAGGGACCTTGCTGATAATGTTAAAATTTCATTTGGATCGGTCCAAACCATTATGAAAGACCATTTGTGCTTGCGAAAAGTCAAAACTCGATTGGTTCCAAAAACACTCAATTTCTTCGAAATTTTTTCATCAAAAATTCAATGCATATCGTTCCCCAATCAACGTATTCATCTGACTTAGCTCCAGCGACTTCTGGCTCTAAGCTCCAACGACCACGGACACCGTTTTGAATAGACTGATGAAATAAAAGAAAAATCGAAGAATGAACTGAAGGCCATTTAGAAAACACAATGAAACTAATCAAAGAAATACTTAATGAAATACGGATAAAATTCCACACAGGAAATCAAAGATTTGGTGCTCAAAAATCGTCGGTTGACAATTAGAGACCTTGCTGATAATGTTAACATTTCATTTGGATGTTTCATTTCATTTGATGTTGGTAACCTAAAAACAAAAAGATTTGCATCTCGTACAAAGCAAATTTTGTTCGTGGTTTCCAATATTGGCACCCTATTGAACAGAGAGTACAAGCATGGGAACATGCAAGAGATTATACAAAAAATTGAGAAGCTGGTGCTTATATATCGACTCCATTTTTACTTTGTATTTTGATCTTTGCCTCTATTTTTGATTCTGAATTGGTGCTTTTATAATTGCACCAATTGACGATTGACGACCTTGCATACTATTTGGATTATTCTTGGACTTATATTATTTATACTGGTTGTCATGCGATTTTGAATAGGAAAAATGGATTCTGTACCAGCTGTTGGTAAAATTTTTCAAAAGTCCGGCATTCGATACTGCATAAAAACATGCGGTAAATCTAGGCGATATGGTGAGAAGATAAGAATGTTTAAATTTCCCCTATGACTCAGCTATGGGTAAAATTTGGCGAGAAAAATATAATATTCCAACAAAAGCTTACACAAAAAAATTGTTAATTTGCGCCAATCACTTCTAAAGCTCTGACATTGGTAAAAAAAGTTGAAATTCGGAGCTGTTCCGGTATTAAAAAGAGCTAAAAGACCTGAACAAGTGACTCCGTAGGTGGATGTTGTAATGACTGTGAAAAATATCTGAAATCAGTTAATTTTTACAGAAAAAATATTACGACATGGTAGTAAAATATAAAAATCTCCAAAGCCGCAAACAAATAGCAACAAAATCAAGCGTATTTCGCCATCGACTCTTTTAAAATAAGCAAGCAGTCAAAAACATTTTGGAAACTTCTTAGTCCACGCCCTAAAGAATACAAGCAAGATGTAAAAGATTTGGTTCAAAACATTTATTATGTCTCACAATCAACGTACCAATTTTTGAAGAATAAATTGCATATAAATTTGCCAAATTTGCTGCTGTTTATCGATGGGCCCCTGTAAATTCCCTACAACCAGGTTTTAAAAATAACGGTTTAGAGTTAATAGAAAAGAAGTGCTTAGATTTGAACCAGTACGAAAAGAATAATATGATTCTGCTGATGGATGAAATGGCGATTAGAAGGAATTGCGATACAATTCCAAATTAGATTTAGTGGATGGATTTGAGGAAAATGGGGTTGAAAGAACGAACCAAATTGGTAAACAATTATGTGTTTTTATGATTAAATCAATGCTTTCCAACTGGGCGCTTACATTTAATTACTTCGTTTTAAAAATGGACTTTCTGCCGAAAGTCTATCTTTTACTAAAAAAGATATTATTACGAAATTTAGCAATTTTGAACAGTTTTGGTTATGATAATACGTTATCATATTAACTTAACTTAACAATATTACTTAAGAAGTAATACATTTCTTTTCAACTAATAGGTGTAGGAATTAATAATGCGGATTTAGATAAAGATGGTGTAACTAGCGTTATGTGCATCAGAGCACGAAGAATCAAATAAATGCCATTTTCAAGCCAAAAAATCCGCATTATTAATGCCTACACCTAATATGATTTTCGTCAAAAAATGTACTTTCACTTTTACTACTTTTGACGATATTTTTGGCATCCTATCGATTAGTTTCTGTATTGTTTCAAGTGGTATTGATCTCCAGTCGTCTTGCAGAATATTCCAAAGATTTTCTTTCAATTTGGGACATGTTTTTCGGACCTCCCTGTCCAGGTGATTCTAAAGAAGCTCTATGGGGTTAAGGTCAGGTGACTAAGCAGGCCATTTCATATTTTTTAAGGTTCCTTTGCGTTCTTTTTCTTCCAGATATCCTCGGCAGAGCTTAAAAGAAAGTTTGGGATCATTATCTTGCATCAAGATGACTCCAGGTCCAATTAACCGCAAGCCTGATGGGATGGTGTGCTCTTCTAAAGTTTGTTTGTATGTCTTGTTGTAAATGGTCCAAACCGCATAGATAAATAAATAAAGCTAAATGTAAATACCATATAAAGGGTTTTCCAATAAGATATGTAATTTTGATATTCAAAGAAAAATGCCATTTTTTGAGATAAATGATCGCATGTTTATTTCGTAATAAAGAGGAAGGTATGCCGTTAATAATGAAAAACAACATCAGCCAAATGGCCACCACGACCTCGCTTACAGGACCATAGCTATTCAAAATTACACCTCTTATTGGAAAACCCTTTATGTAAACTGAAATTTTATTTTAGCAGACAGAGAAACCAGCATTGCTTTATTTTTGACAGTCTGAAGGTTTTACTTTAACCTCCAAGTCCATCTTTATTATATACATATATTATATATAGGTCGTGGTGCACTGCCACCTATTCAGATCTTTTGTGCTGCCTGTGTTTAACGTAAGCTAAGGCTTGTTATGAAGTTAAGCACATTGCTTGGTTTAGTGTCTCAAATTTTGTAGTAAGGCACCAAGATAAAGTTGCCTTTTTCTGCAACTTGCAGAACATTAAGTGTATATTTTTGAGATGATATCTTATTCTTAG
This sequence comes from Myopa testacea, assembly GCA_949629155.1. NCBI lineage: Eukaryota > Metazoa > Arthropoda > Insecta > Diptera > Conopidae > Myopa > Myopa testacea. The sequence continues at coordinate 42,245,457 of OX451346.1, read as the reverse complement.
GATTCTTAGGGTGTTCCTGTTCACAGTAAGGGACCTCTCAGTGTAAATGTATTGTTACTTCCCAGGTCATTGAGGATGTTGCGGCACCCATCCTCTTACTTCAAATAGATTGTGCCCGAAGCTAGGGCTTTAAGAGCAGCCTGACTGTCAGACATACTGTGAATATGTACACTAGAACTTTTTCGGTGAATGCATTCATATCCATATGTACTAGCATAGAGTAATGTTTGAAAGATTTTGGAGAGCTTTCCCATTGGTATAACCTTTTAAAATCTGGGTCCAACAATGCCAGCCCCAGTGCTACCTGTTTCTAGCTTGGACCCATCTGTATGCCAAATTTGTGAGCCTGGTTTGAGGCTCATTCTCCGTTATTATTTCTCCAGTCTTCACGTTTGTTGATCGTGTAGTTCCTGGAGAATTTGCATATGATATTGTCATCTAGATTCAGGCGTAAGCCCTTTGCTTCACACCACCTGTGGGCTATGTTGATAGCCGATTGATTTGATTTTTGTTGCGTTTTTGTTAAACTAACAAATATATGTATATATATTAGTTGCTCCTATATTACGCCGAATTCTGACTTTACATTTTACAATACGCACCCTTATTTTATATATAAGATTTTGCGTAAAATGCTGCAATAAGATCGTATGATCGTCCTTGATGACTTTAATTTACCCTTTATTAATTGGGAGAGATGTGCTGATGACCTCTTACAGTCTTCGGATTGACACGATGATTTTAATTTTCTAAACGATCTGCCATCAAGAGGACTTTTCAAGTAAATTACATATACATCGTACAAAGCAAATTTTCTTCGTGGGTTCCAATATTGGGACCCTAGCCACCAGAGAGTAATCGTGCAATCTTTTTTTTCTCGGCTATTCACATTTGTATACACGACTGCACTCGTCGTTTTTTCACACCGACATTAGCGATCGTTCCTATAAAGAGCAGTCAGTAGACGTACAGACTTCAAGCAGGGTGTATCGTATCACGCTGTTTTTGAATGCACTGTGAAAAATATTTAATAAGGAATGGGAATCACTTTTGGTTTTTTGAAAATAATTTAGGGGAACCACGATGTCTGATTTGTTGATCAATATTGACTACAATACCATTCCCATTAATGTTTATGGTTCGTTTTCCTTCTTTTTATTGGTACACTGCCCGTACACCTTTTCAGTGTACCTCAGAAATAGATTTTTTCGCAAAACAAGATCTCTCGATGCTTCACACGTTGTTTAATCTTCCCCTCAGCTGTTCCGTCCGTTCCTTAAGTTGGAGTTAATAAAAAAAAGTGCTTGGATTTGAACAAGTACGAAAAGAATAATATGATTCTGCTCATGGATGAAATGGCGATTAGAAGGGAATTGCGATACAATTCCAATCTAGATTTAGTGGATGGGTTTGAAAGGACAATCCATATTGGTATACAATTATGTTTTTTTATAATTAAATCAATGTAAAATATCAAACTTTCAAGGAAAGAAAACCAAAATACAGAAATCAAAAGCTTGAAATAAAATTTTGTCAACACCACGTGAATTCACGACGCAGTCTAGCAAAACAGATGCACACACACATAAACGTTTTATGCTTGCTCTCTCGATGCTTCTCTTTGTTCGGGATTACTTCTCTATGTTCACGTTTGCTCTCCCATTGTTTGATCTTCCCCTCAGTTGTTCCGATCGCACCTTAAAGTGAAAGAGATGTGGATACCAAAGTTTGTGCAAATAAGTGTATAAGGGTTGTTTACAAATTACAAAGTCGAATATACCCTCTGACCCTAAATATTTTTGGAACTTTGTCAATAAGAAAAGGAAAAGCGTAATCTCTCCAGCGTGTATGAAGCACGATCATACGGAATCTAATAACATAAACACTATTTGCAGTCTATTTGGAAACTTCTTCATGTCTATACTTAAAAAAATTACCCATTCAGCATATCTTCTGGTTCTATTGTAACGACGTTTCTTAGGCCGGGATATAACTCAGCGAGTCCAGGATTTCGTTAAAGGAAAGTTTTGTATTTTAGGTACTCTTGAGTATAAATTTAACTTTGTTAAAATTAATCTTCAAGGTTTGTTACATATATGGCGTGTACAAACGGCGACTTTGAGCGAACGCTGAAGCAGGTAAGCCGTGTTGTTGTGTCGCGCAATAAGGCTTTGTAGCGTAGGGTGTGCGTATGTTGATTGTGTTCTCCGAGAGTATACGTAAGCGTTGACTATACTCTGACGTTGGCTGTACGTTGTGTGGACACTCAGTGAGTATGCGTAGACGTTAACCGTGCTCTGAGAGAGTATGCGCAGACGTTGATTATATGCTCTGTTGCTGACGCTGACTGTGCTCCGAGAGAGTATGCGTAGCCGTTGCCTATACTCTTTGAAGGGGACTGCGTGGGGCTTGCGATGCTCCGAAAGAGTATGCGTAGATACTGACTGTAATTAGACGGTGTGAACGCTGAATGCGAATCCTGATCGCTCACCTGGGTACTAAGTATAGAGCAGTGCTGGCCACGCCATAGGCACGCGTGCTAATTTTTTCTCTCGGCTATTCACATGTACACGACAAAAGTCGTCGGGTTTTCACACCGACACTAGCGATCGTTCGTATCAAGTGAGTCAGTCGACGTGCAGACTTCAAGCAAGCAAGATCGCACCAAACTATTTTATGATTGCACTGAGCAAAATGTTTAATAAGGAATGGGAGCATCACTATTTTTTCTTTAAAAATTTTTTAGGCGTACCGCAATAAAAAGGTTTTTTAGGCGTACCGCATGATTTGCAATAAAAAGGTGGGACGCGCATTTTCATTGCAAAATCATTTGCATAATTTAAAGTTTAACAACCCCCAAACAACAATCTTCTCAGTGTACCGCGCAGAGAGAATTTTTCCGCAAAAAAACCTCTCTTAACGCTTCACACATGCACAAAATATGATTGTATAAGTTTTGGCCAGCACTGGTATAGAGGATAGGTTATAGACAGAAGACCAGGAAGATTTATCAAATCTGCCCACTTGATCGGAGAGCAAGTAGAGCGGATGGGAAGCCTTCTCTTATTTCTGGAGACTTATCAAGTCTGGCAGTTTAATAAGGGCAGGAGGAGGATTGGTTGTATACTTTACTTCTCTTATTTCTGGAGACTTATCAAGGCTGGCAGTTTAATAAGGGAAGTAGGAGGAGGGTTGGGTTGTACTTTGCGTAGCGCGGTGTTAGCTCCGTCTGTTATTGATCGCATTGAGGCTGGCAACTGACTGACTCTTCTGGTTGAGCTCGCTCCTTTTATATGCTGTGAGCGGATTTTGTTCCGCTGTGTACATATGTTTTCGTTCTCTCCCTTTCTCGCTCTTTCCCGTAGGTATGCCTTGTTGTGCTTGTTATTTCCACGAATTGGTCTTCATTGTTCGTTTTGGTCACCGCTTGTATACCTTACAGCTAATTCTTACTCTACTTATATACTTATTCCTATTTATTTCATTACTACTTATAATTATTTCCTTATATTAATACATTATTAAATTCATTACATTATTTTTATTAGATTAGATTTATTTTATATATGTAGTATAAAGAGAAAAATACAAGTTCAGTATATAAATTGAAATTCAGAAATAGGTAAAAAAAGATGTGTAATAAAAAGATATGTTATCGACCCTGCTAGTTTTCTAGAATGCATCTCAAAAACTATTATGTTAAAAACTTAAGTATTGCTAAACAAACTGATGTAATATACACAGACTTTAGTAATGCTTTTGATATTGTAAATCATAGGCTACTCATTAAGCTACATTTATTCGAATTTTCTAATAAACTGGATAGCCTCTTATCTTACTCAGCGCAGACAAATAGTGTTATTTATAGGTACGATCCCTAGTGAATTTCTGGTAACATCTGGAGTTCCACAAGGCAGTCACTTAGGACCGTTTTTATTTTTAATATTTATCAATGATTTGCAACTGTTGTTAAACATGGAAATGTATTGATGTTTACTGAAGACGTGAAACTATTTCTATCCTTCAAAACATAGCGATACGCCGCTCTTTCAATGTGGCCTGGACTCTTTGATAAAATCGTGCGACGTAAATTGTTTGAAATAAAATCTTAAAAAAGGGCAAAGAGATGATTTTTTACCGGTCAAACCCAGTTTTATTTGAGTACAAAATTGGCAATTATAAACTCGATCGTTTGGATATTGTGAATGACCTTGGCGTGGTACTCGATCATAAGCTGCGTTTCCACGGACATATTGACCATATAAGTAATAGAGCCAGCAGTGCATTGTGTTTCCTTAAGCGTTGGTCCAAAGAGTTTAATCCATATATTACTAAATTGTTATACACAGCATTTGTTCGCCTTATATTGGCGTGGCGTACGTGGCTACGCTTTGGTGCCCACACTTCAACTGTTATATTGGCAAACTTAAATCAGTGCAGAAACAGTTTTTACTTTTCTGCTACGGAATCTACGCTGGGACTCATCTCTACGTTTGGTGTCACACGAGTCTCGGCTTAAACTGATAAATTTATCCTCACTGGTTAATCGCAGGTCAATGCTTAACGCTCATTATTTTGAAATTGATGTATGGTGCCATCAACTCTCCTTATTTGCTAGGTAACATTGACATCAACACTCCTCGTCGCACTTTGAGAAGATGCGATTTTCTACATTTAAGCTGTTGTAGAGCAACATATCTCCATGAACCACTTAGAATCTGCCTGTGCAGATTTTAACATTGTATACCCAGCTATTAACCTGAATGATCCCGTTTATGTAGATAAAAATAAAATCCTCAGTTTCTTAAACTAATATTGTTATATTATTTTCATGAATGTTATTACAGTTTATTAATATATTTATGTATGCAACACGAACTATAAAGCCATATGGCTTAGTTTGTGCACTAATAAATAAATATGATTAGGTCATCGTCATAACCTTGTGTGCTGAGGCCCACTGTATTTAGCCTGTCCAGAAGTTCGTCGGATATAGTTCCCGACTTTAACACGCTGTTGAGCACCGCTTAGGGCGAACTACGCAATTGATTACAATATTGTAAGGACGAAAATCGTTTGGTTTCTAAGTAATTGCAGATCATCAATAGTTGCGCAAATTTTGAGTCTCTTGTTTACTTCTTAAACCCGTCAATACAATTTTCGCTCTTTTACGTTTATAGTTGGCAAGTCTAACTAGTACGGTACGGTTGGCACAGGAGTCTGCGGAACATTAGGCTTGGTCGAAAAGGCCGTGGTTGGTGTTGATCCTACCGGTTGCGCCAAATGTTCTATTTTACCTTTCGCAAGTCCTAACATCCTTCTCTAAGTAAAATATCCGCTTTTTCTTTCTTCACCTAGTAGGGAGTTCTTTATTCTTGAAATGGTCTTTGACTGATCCCGTATAAGTATAAATTACGACTATCGCTTTGAGCGTTTTCGTATTTCCACTTTGGCTTGGTTGACGTTCCCGTCGACTGAACCAAAGTGTCGATACGTCGTATTTCGCAATATTTATATTTGCGATATTAAGAGTTTTAGTATTATATTTCGCATTAACTTTCTTTTATTTATATTTTCGAGCCAAGCTTAATTTTGGTTGTGGAACTTGCTACAGGAACTTAGCTTTAACAATTATTCCCAACCAAAGTGTTATGGTTGCTTGACTTTCGAGTTAGCTTTTGAACGAAACTTCAGGGTTACCAAGCAAAGTGCTGTGATTGCATTAATGGTATGAACTTGGCCTTGACTCACTCACTGAGTATTATTATTGAAATAATCTTATGGCCTTGGGTTATACACATTTAATTACCGGAACTGGAAATTGCGAATACGACATATTATACAACAAGATGTTCCGGTAGGTCTCCGGTTTTCCGATCTGGATAAGCAATTATGACATGAAGATTTGTAGGTATTTAATGCATGACAGCAATAACAAAACACACAACGAGTGGGTGCCCCGCATTCCTAGCCTACTGTATCACAGTTCCAACCTGTGTATTTAAGTGGTACCTGTTAGGATTTCTAATATCACACAGATCCGCCTCAGCTCCATCCAGTTCCTCCTCCCAGTCCGACTCCACTGCTACACTGCGTAGTTGAGAAGCTTAATGTTGATTTTGCATAAAATTTTTATGCCGATGGCATTCACGTCCAAAACTATTTAGATACGAATGTGAGTATGTAACAATTAGAGCATAGAAGATGTAAGCCAGTAGCTGACTGTAGTGTATGGGTATTTTTTATCGAGGAGTATAAGCGTCGAAAGCCTTGAACAGTGCTCCTCTCGGAAATACCGTTAAGTATTACGTCTTCTGCTGCGTCTACTGTCTCCTACTAAAATATACTCTCAAAGAAGGTCGCGTTCCACTCACTGATGACAACAAATGGACGAAATTGGACCATTGCCAAGCCTACTTTTTCAGTAAGGAAGAATTTATTCGATTTGAAAGCTCTGCTAGTAGTCCAGGTTTAAAGTTGAAATTCTATTTCTATAGTTAAAATCGGCCCAAAAATGTTCGTGATTCGCCCACTTAATTCAACTATAGATTTATCCTACAGGTGTATAAGAGTTTCCACCAGGCCGATGTGAAATAACTTCTCTTTCTTGCTATAAATAACATTAGCTGGTAAAATTAAGTGATGGATTTTATTAGAGACTAAATGATCGTATTTGTTTTTTAACTTTTCACCTAACTTCCACAATTTGTATTTAATTATAGGATTTCCAGTGGAAGATGGTAAAAGTCATATAATTCCAATTAGAATTGGCGATCCACTTAAAACAACACAGGCTTCTGATCTCTTAATGCAACAGTCAGGACATTACATTCAAGCCATAAATTATCCTACTGTTACTCGTGGTGAAGAAAAATTACGTCTAGCTCCTACACCATTTCACACATTTGATATGATTAATACTTTAGTAGCAGATATGAAGAAAATATGGAGATTTCTAGAATTACCAATGGACGTTCCAAGGAGTTTTGAGGAATGTTTCTTCTGCAACAAAAAGAATAATTTAATATTTAATGATGATGATTTCAAAAATGTAATTCCTTCACACCAGTGTTCAATTCCAGATTGTCCGAAAATATTTGTATCTCCTTCCATCGCAAAACGTGGTTAGAATCAATTATTTAATATAACTCTTAAAATAGTGAGAATTTTTATGCAAGAGTTATTTGAGATAAAAGGAAATTGCTTTGAATATGAATTAATTTGAGCAACATGAATAAAAATACAATTTTTTAAAATAAAAATAAAAAAGCTTTACTTTGATTTGGGACGAGTAATAACAGTCGTAAGTTTGGGCTACACCCAGAGCAATGCATTACATAAAAGAATTCGTATGGATGAATCATCAAGTGCAATACAAACAGTCTGCAAACTTGCTGCGATAGCCTTTCATATGTAACATCATTGTGTTACAGCGTAGATCACGGTTTAATTGTCTAGTGTTTGGCGTGCTTATCAATAAGAAGAAAATTAGCATTCTGTTATTCTGAATTTATTTACATCAGTGTTAATAACATATGTTGTTAATTACTTGGTAGGTGTAGTACGGAATGCAAAAGTGTATATAAAGACCAATAAAGACACAAGCACTAATCATTTGTTGCAGAAACATGTTGCAGTTACCCTCGTAGCAGTAAGTACATGCATGCTCATACATTTGAAAGAATGATTCGAGAACACAATCGTTGAGCCTATTATCGTGATTGTAGATTGACTATCCCAGGATAGTTTTCTAGATTGATGATTAAAGAGATTGCCCCTGAAAGCTTTATCTATGACTAGACTATAGCCAATCTTGGGGAAGTTTACAGAATACAGTTACGGTGGGAGTCTAACGTTTATATTCATAACTATTGGAGCGCTTGCTAGGAACTAATAATCGCAAGGGCAACGTACGCAGAGGATCTACTTTTCTGACAAGCGTATCTTAAGTCTAACAGGCCCTTCACTATTATTGTTGTTTACTATGGAATTGTGGAATCATTGGAAGTGTTTCCATTGTACGTTGTCGTAAGTCCACCAGCAACTTCTCCAAACATTTCATTGTGCAACTTCGCTGTGTCTGCCGGCGTAAGTCCATCAGCAACTCTTTCAAGTATTTCACTGCACAAACATTACTGTGTCTATCGGCGTAAGCCCATCAGCAACCAGAGAGAGAAGAGCAGCCCACGGAAGAACGGCGAAATTTCTCCGGCAGAATCTTAACTAATCGACAAGCCTTTAGCATTTAACCTGTGTACACGATTAATAATTAGATTAAGCATAAGTAAAGTAATAAAGGCAGAACACATTAAGTACAATCTTTGTCTTGTAATTGAACGCCTGGAAGCCCGCTGAGTCTACCCCAGCCTTAGCAGTTCGTTACACAATAAAGGATATTTCTGTAAAAGTTCATTCCGATTTCCGATAATATATCCCTAATCTTAAGGTGTGGGGTATAATAATAAAGAAAATAATGACAATAATGAAACTACTTGAAAGTTCGTTTCTGTTCTTATAAAGTTACAGCATTTGTGCACATTTTTTTTTTGCATTTTGCTGTAAAATATTATAGGATTATAAAAATGTGCTATGAAAGTTTGTAAAAACGTTGCGTGTTAATGAAAATTTAAGGTAAGTATAATGTTTTTATACCCTACACCTTAAGGTTAAGGGTATATTCACTTTGTCACGAAATGTGTAACGCATAGAAGTAGAAACGATAGATATGGAAAAGTATATATATTCTTGATCAGCGCAACGAGCATATATTCGTAAAGAGATTGCATGAAACATTTGTTGCCGGCAACATCGTGATTTCTAGTGCGAAGATTAGGGTAGCTGTTAATTAGCAGGACTTAGCAATGTAAAGAACAAAACTTCTCTGTAAAGCAGGAAACCGAAGATGAAAACGAACTTCGTTACAGAGTACAAAAATTCTTTTGTATTCTGTGCTGGTAGCAAAGCAAAATTGAATGCTCTACTAATGAGTGAGTGGTTCAGAAAATCGTTTTTAATGAGTATGAGGGGTTCAGAAGATCGACTTTGCTTCTGTTATTTTGCACTAACAATTCAAGCGAATATGCGTAAGAAGAGATCGATGCAGCACTCGTATGCCAAGTAAAGTGTGAAAGAAAGAATCGATAAAATTAAGTAGAACAGCGGGTGATGAGAAGAACGGTGCGATTCGTCTTCTTTTGCTTCTCTTGCAATAACAAACCATGTGAAGCTGTCCGTCCGTCTGGATTTGTTTCAAATTTTTCATTTCATGGTTTTTGAAAGAATTTTGCTTTCGTAACTTGGTTCTGCTTCTTTTTCGATGCCCAAGCTTTGTAAAGCGCTGGCATGATCTACGTCCCGAGCATAGCGTGCTGTTGAAGAATTTGTTTTTGTACAGAAGATCTATTTAGTCGGCATATCAACAAATTGAATACGTTATACGAGTAACACTAAAATATTAATGGAAGCAAACTTATGGAAATATTTATATTATATGTCTGTGGTAATACAAGGTATAATTTGAAATAAATCTACTACAGTCTAATAGCCCCGATGTTATTAGTAATACTTATTGATTCTTGTATAATTTTCTTGTATAAGTAATTCTTGTATAATTTTTTCTTGCAAATGCGACTCATGGCAACTTTTCTTAAAAAAGAGCTTTTTTAAAACAAATCGCAAAGTGCTGTAAGCATGTATTAAAAAAGTTATCGGAGGGGTTTTGCAAATAAAGTTGCGTTTCACTGTAGTTTTTTGTATACAGAAATGTTGTGTTAGGATCCTTCTTCGAACGTTTCTTTCCCGGGATGGCTTAATCCAAATGAGAATTGTTTTGGCCACATTAAACCGGTGTGAAGTTAGCATACTTTTTCTCAGCAGACGGCGAATTCAATTAAAATAGCTCTGTTAGTTCTATGTTATTTTTATTTTGCGGCGAAAAGTGTAAGCAAGTACTCCAACCGAATTTTTTCTTTCCATGTATTTCTATCCCCTCTATAGATGGCGCCATAGTAGCGTTGCATTTTGTTGGTAAATCTATGAAACAGCTGATCAAATTACAACTAGAATCGGGTCTTCACAATTTTATATTTATACCCTACACCTTTAGGTTAAGGGTTATATTTACTTTGTCAGGAAATGTGTAAGGCATAGAAATAGAGATGATAGGAATAGGAAAGGTTGATCAGCGTCACCTCCTGAGGCGATTTACCCATGTCCGTCTGTTGAAATCACGATCACAAGAGGTGTGATCTCTTATGGTGTGCAGGTTGGTATTGAAAATGGGCAAAATCGGTCAACGACCACGCCTATTTCTTATTGAAAATGTGATATCGGCGTTCGTTTTTGAGTTATGACAACAAAAGTTCACTCCTGGTTATAGAGTAGCATTATTCGTTAATATGCCAAATATGGGCATGATCCGCCCACTTTTAGGTTACACAGGCAAAACAGGGTCTTAAATGGTTTTTGGTACTGACCCAAAAAACAACTGCAAAAAGGGGTGAGGACTTCCGGTTCCGGTTTTATATCCGTATGAAATTTGAAATTTAACTGCCCATATCTCCTAAACTATAGCAGATATCCGGTTCCGTTCTAAAGGTACTTAGCGTATCTTCAGTTTATGTAATATGATATTTTACCGAAAACCTTACAGTTCTCGAGAGAAACGCAATTTAAGATTTTTAATACTTTTTTTGTGAATTAAATTATTTTTTTTTTTTAAAACACAAATAAATAATTTTTTTCTAAGTAAAATATGTAATCAACACATATGATTATATAAATCCTAAGAAAGAACAGGTTATTAGCTTTGTACGTAAATTTATTTGACCATGATTGGTGTAGGAATTTAGGAGAAATTACATTTTTAACATTGCAATGAGGTGAATACAAAGCAAAGTGAAAAAATTTTACAAAAAATCGCGCGATTGTATAGTAAGAATATTTCAAAAAAGGTATAGTACAATTCAAAAAATACTTACGTTATGGCGTAAGTTTTCATTTTCCCAATTTAATTTCCATCTAAAGAGAAAAATTTCTCAAACATACCAGAATCTTAACGACACATCATACAGAATTTAAATCATGTGCTTTTGAGACTCTGATATCCTAATAGTGTGAAACTTGGCCAAGCATAATTTTACTAAAGACTTTTATTGCTTTAACACACAACCATAACGATAACGACAATTCGACTCATAGCTGTCAATATATATAGGCTCTTTTTAAACGACATGAATCCTTCTTCTTATTTTGTTGTTTACCTAATTTCTATAGGAATTCTATAGATATGTCAGCTCGTCGTTATGGTTGTGTGTTATAGTCAGTGTGTGGTCTAAAAAATGTAAAAATAAATGCCACACATTTATGTGATAAACAAAAAGAAAAAGGATAATAATTTTTAACTGGCGTGGTTTTTGACTTTTCTACTACTTCTTTTCAGTGGCGTAGCGTGAATTTCTGCCACCCGGGGCCGTTTAGAAATATTCCGCCTCGCACACACAACTCCTCGGCCAACCCCGATAGCTCTGCCGGCTCTGATAGCTCTGCCGGCCCTAATAGCTCTGCCGCCCGGGGCAATGGCTCCTCCTACCCCCCACGGTACGCCACTGCTTCTTTTTAAAATGGTCGTCGTTTATTGTTGCAATGTAACCTTTTTTCTCCCTCAAGCCGACTTCGTTGTCAATGTTGCTGACAAATATTTAATCGAAAATAATGTACTTTCGAAGAAAAGTGAAATTAAAAGTTTTTAGTGTTATTTTTTCTATTCATTAATTTTTTTCTAAGTGAACTGTATAATTACAGTACAATACACATATAAGAAACTCGTTTATAAGAAAAACTCGGCTATAAGAAACACTTTTCCGGACACCATGTACATTTCCATATAACTACGTGCTAAATAATCCTTATATAAGAAACTCGCTTATAAGAAAAACTCTGCTAAAAGAAACAAATTTTTATGAAATATTATAATTCTTCCACAGAAAATTGTACGTGTATAAGAAAGTATTCTCACAATGAAATTTTTTTCAATTTGGGGATTTTACAATTTACATCTGTGAACACTGGTCCAAATGTCAAATGAAGTCGTTGATTTTTGTGAAATCAGCCGGCTTCGTTGTTTTTATTTATTTTGTGTAAAATGTCGTCGAACAATAGAAATGTTTTGTCAATTAAAACCAAAATTCAAATATTAAATTCTTATAAATGTGGAAAACCCCGAAAAGATATTTGTAAGGAGTTTAAAATAGCGGAAACCACTTTGTCGAAAATGATAAAAAACTGATAAATTAAAACTTTTTTAAATTTTGTTTCTGACGCATATAAGAAAATATCTTTCCTATATGCATGTTACATATATAAGAAAATATTATATGCGTGTTCTCTTTATAAGAAAGCTCGCATATAAGAAACAAAATCTGTAAATTTATAGACCTTATATGCGTATTGTACACCTACATAATTATTTTAAACATAACAAAATAGAGTCTCTTAGCCACATTTTAGGAGAAAACGCTTTTTAAAGCTCACAATCACGTAAGTAAAATAGTATTTTTTTAAAATTCTACTGCTGCTATTGTGTTTCAATTGTTTTCCCACTACTTTTATAACTATGTTGTTGTTAGAAAATTGAAATTATGTCGGCAATTACCTTTGTCCATATCATTGTGTATAACAGTAGTCTAAATTTATGATTAAATTCTGTAATTACTAACCAGTAATTACAATTGTAAGTTAAGTATGTTGTTCAACTGTAAAGAAGATGGGGAAATACCTGAAGAAACTTTGCATTAATTGCAAAATTGGAAACTCGTTCCAATAAAAATAAAAATCGCCCGATTTTTCATAAAAATTTTTAAATTTTGGGTTAAGTATGTTGGTCTGAGAATTTACGCCGTCATTACTTAAAATAGCAGAGTAGTATAATTGAAAAAGAGTAGTAATATAGAATTCAAAAAGTGTTTACATAGTTAAGTGATTGTTAGCTTTAAAACTCGTTTTCTCCTAAAATCCTGTCCCTAAAAAAATACTTCTAGAAAACTAAGGGAATCTATCTTCTAATGTTTGAGAGAATTATGTACCTTCAGTTTACATTTTAATAAATAAAAAATATTTTTAATACCTTTCCAACGATATAAATAACATAAAGGTATCTCGAATAGTCACAGATCTAAATTAAATTAATATTTTTAACAAAAACTACAGCAAAAACAACAACAAAATTGAACAATAAACAACAACAAAACTGAACGAACCTCAATTTAAAAATCTATAAAGAGTGTCTATATTGTATGTACTCCAACTACTTAAAACTTTTGAATCAACCAACGAAAATTTCCCCGTTAGAATATTATTTTTAACAGTAGTTGTGATCTATTTATATATCAAATAGACAAAATATATACCAAAGTGTGATAAAATCTTCTCATTCTATCTCAAAATTGTATTGGATTATATTAAAGTTATACAACTCTTGTATTACTTTTCCATATAACGAAATATTTAAAAAATTTAATATTGCTTCGGTATAAACCATTAACTTAATAGGAAAATTCGTTTAAAATAAACCTTTTTTAAAATAAATAAGCTCTATAGAAATAAATTGTATAATATAAAATTTATACCAATATTTCGTATACTCGTACATAATTTGATAAAATCGAATGTTATAAATAGTTTTATACTTTACACCCAGAATTATTATTTTAGTCTTCAAGTACAGGTACTAATTATATCTTTTAGTAGGCGTGGCCCAACACCCACTTTTGTCCAAATCTTTATTGTAGGGTATTGTAGGGTATTTCGGCATCACGCATCATTTGTGTTTGGATATTTTAGGACGTTAACATTGTCACTTTCGTTTACATTGCAAATAGAGTAAACTTCTAGGCCAGATTGCAAAAAATTGTAGGAGCCGATTTGGACCGGCTTTATTCCAGTAGTGCGTAATGGTCCATAGAATAACAGGAAATAGGTGGCATCACGCATCATTTGTATTTGGATTTTTTAGGAGGTTAACATTGTCACTTTCGTTTACATTGCAAATAGAGTAAACTTCTGGGCCAGATTGCAAAAAATTGTAGGAACCGATTTGGACCAACTTTGTTCCACTAGTGCGTAATGGTCCATAGAATAACAGGAAATAGGTGGCATCACGCATCATTTGTATTTGGATTTTTTCGGAAGTTAACCTTGTCACTTTCGTTTACATTGCAAATAGAGTAAACTTCTGGGCCAGATTGCAAAAAATTGTAGGAACCGATTTGGATCAACTTTGTTCCACTAGTGCGTAATGGTCCATAGAATAACAGGAAATAGGTGGCATCACGCATCATTTGTATTTGGATTTTTTAGGAAGTTAACATTGTCACTTTCGTTTACATTGCAAATAGAGTAAACTTCTGGGCCAGATTGCAAAAAATTGTAGGAACCGATTTGGACCAACATTGTTCCAGTAGTGCGTAATGGTCCATAGAATAACAGGAAATAGGTGGCATCACGCATCATTTGTATTTGGATTTTTTAGAAGGTTAACATTGTCACTTTCGTTTACATTGCAAATAGAGTAACCATTTGGGCCAGATTGCAAAAAATTGTAGGAACCGATTTGGACCAACTTTGTGTCAGTAGTTCGCAATGGTCCATAGTACAACCGAAACTAGGTGGCATCACGCATCATTTGTATTTGGAATTTTTATGGGGATTACATTGTCACTTTCGTTTACAGAGCAAATAGAGTAAACTTCAGGGCCAAATTACAAAAAATTGTAGGAACCGATTTGGACCAACTTTGTTCCAGTAGTGCGTAATGGTCCATAGAATAACAGGAAATAGGTGGCATCACGCATCATTTGTATTTGGATTTTTTAGGAGGTTAACATTGTCACTTTCGTTTACATTGCAAATAGAGTAAACTTCTGGGCCAGATTGCAAAAAATTGTAGGAACCGATTTGGACCAACTTTGTTCCAGTAGTGCGTAATGGTCCATAGAATAACAGGAAATAGGTGGCATCACGCATCATTTGTATTTGGATTTTTTAGGAGGTTAACTTTGTCATTTTCGTTTACATTGCAAATAGAGTAACCTTTTGGGCCAGATTGCAAAAAATTGTAGGAACCGATTTGGACCAACATTGTTCCAGTAGTGCGTAATGGTCCATAGAATAACAGGAAATAGGTGGCATCACGCATCATTTGTATTTGGATTTTTTAGGAGGTTAACTTTGTCATTTTCGTTTACATTGCAAATAGAGTAACCTTTTGGGCCAGATTGCAAAAAATTGTAGGAACCGATTTGGACCAATATTGTTCCAGTAGTGCGTAATGGTCCATAGAATAACAGGAAATAGGTGGCATCACGCATCATTTGTATTTGGATTTTTTAGGAGGTTAACATTGTCACTTTCGTTTACATTGCAAATAGAGTAAACTTCTGGGCCAGATTGCAAAAAATTGTAGGAACCGATTTGGACCAACTTTGTTCCACTAGTGCGTAATGGTCCATAGAATAACAGGAAATAGGTGGCATCACGCATCATTTGTATTTGGATTTTTTAGGAGGTTAACTTTGTCATTTTCGTTTACATTGCAAATAGAGTAACCTTTTGGGCCAGATTGCAAAAAATTGTAGGAACCGATTTGGACCAATATTGTTCCAGTAGTGCGTAATGGTCCATAGAATAACAGGAAATAGGTGGCATCACGCATCATTTGTATTTGGATTTTTTAGGAGGTTAACATTGTCACTTTCGTTTACATTGCAAATAGAGTAAACTTCTGGGCCAGATTGCAAAAAATTGTAGGAACCGATTTGGACCAACTTTGTTCCACTAGTGCGTAATGGTCCATAGAATAACAGGAAATAGGTGGCATCACGCATCATTTGTATTTGGATTTTTTAGGAGGTTAACTTTGTCACTTTCGTTTACATTGCAAATAGAGTAACCTTTTGGGCCAGATTGCAAAAAATTGTAGGAACCGATTTGGACCAATATTGTTCCAGTAGTGCGTAATGGTCCATAGAATAACAGGAAATAGGTGGCATCACGCATCATTTGTATTTGGATTTTTTAGGAGGTTAACATTGTCACTTTCGTTTACAGAGCAAATAGAGTAAACTTCAGGGCCAAATTACAAAAAATTGTAGGAACCGATTTGGACCAACTTTGTGTCAGTAGTTCGCAATGGTCCTTAGTACAACCGAAACTAGGTGGCATCACGCATCATTTGTATTTGGAATTTTTATGGGGATTACATTGTCACTTTCGTTTACAGAGCAAATAGAGTAAACTTCAGGGCCAAATTACAAAAAATTGTAGGAACCGATTTGGACCAACTTTGTGTCAGTAGTTCGCAATGGTCCATAGTACAACCGAAACTAGGTGGCATCACGCATCATTTGTATTTGGATTTTTTATGGTGGTTATATTTTCATTATTGTCTATGTGGAATTTTTAAAATCTGTACGATAGGAAAGGTTTTGTAAAATTTGTTGAAGGAGTTTCCCGAATAAACTTAGATGTCATTACGCTTTCTATTGCTATCCTCCTTCTTTCGCTTTTTTGTGAGACATGTATTGATGATATGTTGTAATTTATCATGATATATTAAAATTATAGGTTACAACTGAATGAAAGTCTCGGTATTGCATGATCATTTCTTTTGAATTTTTTTATTCAGAGTACGTATTCTTAAATGTTCGTACGTACGTGTCCTTAAATATTTTTGAAGCGGCAGAAATAGTTGAGAGCAGAAAGCTACGTTATTAAATAATATATTGGGTTTTATTTAAAATTATTAGAATCTATTTTAAATAAACAAATGTTTTATTTAAAAAATTGTTATACTTCTGAAAAAATCTAGTCTTTAAAATAAAGAGAAAATAGAAAAGGTACAGCTGTGTGTACATATAATTATTGGGTTGTACAATTGGATAAAAGTGTTCAGCTAATTCTGTTAAGTATAAGCGCCATCTGTTAACCGATATCTATTATTCTGTAAAATTTCTGTTAAGTCGCTGTTAAACGGAATTTTCTGTTATATTGCTCTGTTAAGTGTCTGTTGTTAACATATTCGCCGCTGTTATTAACAGAACTCTGTTAACTTTGTAAACAAACCAATTTGCCGTCTGCTAACTTCACACCAGTCCACATTAAGCAAATTTTGAAATATCTAATTTCCATTCTAATTCGAAAATAGTCACAGTGGCTAAAACAGAAAGAAACCGAGAAAATTCCCCAAAAAAACGAACAAAACCTGGATCAATGGCGGATGTAAAAATGCGAAGACTTTTGGAAAAATAATATAATAATAAATAATAAAAATTAGCTTCATATATATGAATGGTAATTTATATAATGTTACCTAATAAGGGTTGTAAAATAATGTTTAATAAGTATTACTAATAACATCGGGGCTATTAGACTGTAGTAGATTTATTTCGAATTATACCTTGTATTACCACAGACATATAATATAAATATTTCCATAAGTTTGCTTCCATTAATATTTTAGTGTTACTCGTATAACGTATTCAATTTGTTGATATGCCGACTAAATAGATCTTCTGTACAAAAACAAATTCTTCAACAGCACGCTATGCTCGGAACGTAGATCATGCCAGCGCTTTACAAAGCTTGGGCATCGAAAAAGAAGCAGAACCAAGTTACGAAAGCAAAATTCTTTCAAAAACCATGAAATGAAAAATTTGAAACAAATCCAGACGGACGGACAGCTTCACATGGTTTGTTATTGCAAGAGAAGCAAAAGAAGACGAATCGCACCGTTCTTCTCATCTCCCGCTGTTCTACTTAATTTTATCGATTCTTTCTTTCACACTTTACTTGGCATACGAGTGCTGCATCGATCTCTTCTTACGCATATTCGCTTGAATTGTTAGTGCAAAATAACAGAAGCAAAGTCGATCTTCTGAACCCCTCATACTCATTAAAAACGATTTTCTGAACCACTCACTCATTAGTAGAGCATTCAATTTTGCTTTGCTACCAGCACAGAATACAAAAGAATTTTTGTACTCTGTAACGAAGTTCGTTTTCATCTTCGGTTTCCTGCTTTACAGAGCTGGCGTTTGTTTACAGCGCTAAGTCCTGCTAATTAACAGCTGCCCTAATCTTTACGCATGAAATCACAAATGTTGCCGGCAACAAATGTTTCATGCAATCTCTTTACCTATTTATACTCGTTGATCAGCGTGACCTCCTCAGTCGATTTAGCCATGTCCGTCCGTCTGTCTGTCTGTTGAAATCACGATCACAGGAGAACCGGTAAAGATATCGTGATGAAATATTGTTTTTCGTGGTGTGCACGTTGGTATTGAAAATGGGCAAAATCCTATGACCCACGTATGAAAATGACCACGCCTATTTTTTATTAGAAATATGATATCAGCGTTCGTTTTTGAGTTATGACAACAAAATTCCTGAGTATAGAGTGGCATTATCCGTTAATATGCCAAATATGGGTGTGATCCGCCCACTTTTAGGGTACACATGCAAAAGATAGTTATATTGTTAAATATATAAACTTCCTGAATAAAACTTTAGATAACAACTTGTTTTCCACAAAAAACATTATAACAGCAAAACTGGATGCGGTCCGCCCACTTTTACACTACTTATACAGTATAGCTCATGAAAACAAGTTTATTGCCTCGGAAATAAAGTTTAAATTTGAACACAATAATAAATCAACGAAGCTAGTTATTTTGTTTTGAAAAACGTAATGACCACGCCTACTATTTATACAGAGGCGTAGATAGGTCTCATGGAGCCCGGAACGGTTAATCGACTTGCAGCCCCAAAAATTCCTAGAATCCAATAAGTCACTACATGATTTCCACAACTGCCGCCTCCGACATTGTGCCACCCAGAGTTGACCGCCACCCCCTAGCTTCGCCACTGTAATACCCGTCTGTGATTAAATGTTTTTATAAGGAAGCTTTCCTTATAACCACATATTTCCTCTAGTTTCAGTTTAAATTTTTTCAAAACTTTTAGGTGTAGGGTATCTCAGATTCGGCCAGGCCGAATATAGCTTTCTTACTGGTTATGCTTTATTGTTCTGTTAAGTACAATATTAAAAAATTGTTTTAGTCCTAATAATTATGAATTTCTCGTAGGAATAAAAATATATTTGATGCAAGTTTGCATCAGAAAAAAACGATATTTTCAGTTACTGATTATTTCAGATTTTAAATAGTTTAGTTCAGCGGTCGGGGAACTTTTTTAATCATTACCCCAAAAAGTTAATATTATTAATAATATGGCGAAGAGCAAAAAAGTTTCATTTTTACCCCCAAAAATTTCATTTTTACCCCATTTGGGGTAATTTACCCCGGTTCCCCGACCGCTGGCTTAGTTGAACAAATTGAAAAAATTCTTTCCATCGTCCATATAAACACCAATGATAATGATATCTCTGAAAAAAATAATCCAAATTTCGATAACTTCTTAGCATAATACCTCTTAGGGCCGCTTTAACAATGTCCGGTTAGCTTAACCGGGACCTTAAACTCGATACATCTACCTTCGGTCCTACCGATGAATAACGTTTTTAGTGAACCCCGACTTTTCCTTTGATACCTACCGAAGGTTGTCGTTACCGCCGTAACATGCACGTCAGCTGAGACGCAGTTAAAGGCACCCATCTACGTGTCCTTTAAAACCGAATACGTGAACTGTAGCGTAACACCAGCATCTTCGGTCGTAAACAGTGTACACTATTGACGCTGCTCCCGCGATTATCATAAGCAAATTTGTTGTAAAGTATTTTTAAGTAAGGAAGAAAAAAAACCGATTTTCCGTCCGCGCCAAATCCGTAGCGATTTGTGAATTTTGCTGGCTCCACTAAGCAAGCAGTACATAATTCTGGCTTCAAAATCACCTGAAGGTCGCGGGAGCCCTTGGGTAACCCTGGAGCCGCTGAGTGCTATCCCAGCCTACGAAAACAATTCGCTACCACAGCAAACGACGAACTACTACCACACAACGTCATCTGGATCTACACACTGAAAAGGAGGAGGTAGAAGACGAACTAAAAAAAACAGGGATTGTCAACAGAGAGGACCGTGGCAGAGATGAGGCAACAAATTAGTGCCTTTATTAATGAACATCGCACTAGGAAATTCAACGAACCGTTGGAGAAATCGGGGCTCAGAGACGTCCGTGCACACATTAAATGGACGGCCACTCCAAGCACGAGCCCACGGCAAAGCAACTAGCACCACGCAGCCAGCACATCAGCAGCGACAATGGTGGCGAAAGAAGCAGTCCACGACAACTTGATCCCCCAAATGACATGGACGTGATGAACACCGTACGAAAATGGGGCCTCAATTACAACGGCACGAAATCCTCGAGACCATCGAAGAGTTAGCCGATTTTTTTCGGATCTCCTACGATCATCTGTTACTACCATTAAATGAAATGCTGAAGGAGCGAGCACGCGAATGGTGGCGATATAAACGCCAACAAAGTTTATTAAATTTGCATGGATACCAATTCTAGCCACTTTTTCTTTAAAAAATTCGAGTTTGAAGGCTTCTAGCGCCTAGGGGCCTCTGCCTCTTGAAGAACATTTTTTTAAGAATGTCCTTACATATTTTTTATATGCCCTACACCCTAAGGTATACATTAAGGGTATATTCACTTTGTCACGAAATGTGTAACGCATAGAAATAGAGAAGATAGATATAGAAAAGTATACATATTCTTGATCAGCGTCACCTCCTGAACCGATTTAGTCATGTCCGTCCGTCTGTCTGTTGAAATCACGTAACCATCACTGGAGAACCGGTGAGTTCTCGTGATGGTTCTCTATAGTTCTCGATAGTTCTCTCACCGGTGAGTGATCATAATGATATCATAATTTTCAGAAATATTCTTTGTTATGGTGTGCAGGTTGGTATTGAAAATGAGCAAAATCGGTCAACGACCACACCTATTTTTTATTGGAAATATGATAGCAGCGTTCGTAATTGTGAGACATATGAGGTAAACATTTTTTAATTTTCATAATCTTTGGATACTCTAGTTATAATCTGCAAAGAAAAAAGTTGCGGCAAGGCTGCGCACTTCATATTCATATATTTAAATTTTTAAAAAAGGTTTTCACAAACATTACTAAATTCTTTGTAGGAACATTTGCAAATCTCCTTTGGCTTACTCGTGAAAGTCTTTATGATATTTTTGAAAACGCTAGCTGTAATGAAATCGAAGGCAAATTCAACTTTGAAAGAGCAATTAAAGAATGCATCAAATGAAAGCATGGCAGAATTTAACAGCAAGTTGAAACATTTTATTTCTGAATTTAAAACTTTTTTAAATGAATCAAGCAGACACGAAGATCGTTTGCTTGAAGCGAACAAAAAGTGCCTACATTCTTTAATGACATTTGCTCGGTCAAAACAAGCGAAATTTGGCCGAAAAGAAGTTTCATTTGAAGAATGTGCTGAGAAAAATTAACAAAAGAAAAGCAAAGCTTATATAAACAAACGTTCAATAAGCCAAATGCAAAGGACTCATCTGTTTTCATCACCACTATTGTTTCAATTAGGTTGATCTGTGGATCCACAATTATCTGGCAAAATCCTCACGAGGGGAAAGAGTCCCGAAATAAAGATTTTAAGAGCTTCAGGGAAAATTTGTGCAGCAAGTGCAGCAGAAAAAAAACGAATGAAAACAGGTTTACAGGTTTTTTATTACCTCTGATCCTATTATACCAAGTATAAGAAAGCTGCTAAAAAAGAAAACAAACCAGAAGATACATTTGGTAATAATACGGAATGATGATCATGATGTACAGCTTTATCATGCAATTTTTTGCGTTGCATTTATTTCGCGTTTTGTTTTGTATTTTACGTATTTTTCGAGGAATTCAGAGAGGACAATCTTTCTCAAACGCAATCGAAATGCGACACCAAGCGCAAACGCAATTTTGTTGGTAATTTGCATGCTTTGCAGCTTCACTACGTATTTGTAGCATGATGGATGAACTATTTCGTGGAAATCGTGCTTCAAACCAGACGATTGAAAAAAGACTCGCGTTTGGTATGATTGATGAACAGTGGCTCATACAATTTTTTTATCCACGGCGCTACCTCCAGCAAAATATCCAAAAAAACTTATTTTTTCAGGCGTAGTTCGTCATAAACCTGTTCATTATATTATATAAAATAAAATAATGCACATACACACATAAGTATAAAATAATATTATAACTTACTGAAGCTCCGGCATTTGTAAAAGATCTGAATCGTACCTCTTCTGAGTATCCCCGTATTTTGTGAAATAATTATAGAACTAATTCATTACGCTACCTAAGAAATATTTGTAAAAATGCCAAAAATGTTTCATACATGGTAACCCTTTGTGGTCTGCAAACAGGATTTGTGGTCTCAAAACTCAAACGAAGTCTACTCGAAAAAGTTAGATCATATTATTTGGAACTCATTGCGTTTGAGTTGCGTTTGCGTTTAAAAATATATGATGAGGCTGGTAGATTACGAGAAAGATAATGCTGATAATTATGATCATAATGTTGATGATAATGAAGAAAAATGCGATAAAATCTTTGAATAAATTGCAGTGAATTTTTATCGGTACTGAAAAACAAAAAATCCAAAAATTATAAAAAAAAAATCTCAAAGGTACTGTAAAAAAGTTAAGCCAATTTGTTTTTAACTTGCAAAAAATTTCATGTATAAAATTTCAAGTTATCCAAATCTATATGATCCCCTTCAAAGTAGTCTCCACCGGAATACACCTGTGCCAGCGATTTTGCCAATCTTTGAAACACGATAGGTGAAATGGCCTTTAGTTCATTCTTCGATTGTTCTTTGATCTCATCAGTCTATTCAAAACGGTGTCACATGGAGCTAAGGCAGACGAATACGTTGATTGTGGTTGAACGATATGCATCGAATTTTTGATAAAAAAGTTTCGATGAAATCAAACTTTATAAAAATCAAAAAACGCACTTTTAGTTGCGCAGGAAACACAACGAAACTAAACAAAGGAAATACGTACTGACGTAAAGTTCTACATACGTAGGTGCTGCCAACCTAAAAAAAAGGATTTGCTCGAAGCGCTGCACCCGGGCAATTAAAATTCAAAATTGGCTTTACTTTTTCTTCACAGAGTATATAGTTACTTCAGTTTTTTTATTTTTATATGTATAATTAACTTAAATAAATAAATAACTATTACTACAGAATAAATAGTATACAGAAGACGCATCTCGGCCTGCGACGCTTTTTCACATGTGGGTACGGGCAGAACAACTGAATGGAAGATCAAGCAACGAGAGAGAAAGCATGAAATGCGATGTGTTTTCGTCCTTTATTAATTTGAGTCGGATGACACGGCAACTTTTCGCGGAATTTTGTTCTACTTATTCGAGCTCAGTCTATACTTCAGCTGGATACCAGTACAATGTTTCTACGGGTTCGATTGCGTTACCATTAATAAATAAACAGATTGTGCTGAAAGCTCTGAAGGATATCAAATGCTCTTATATACCTGGTTCAGATAATATTCCGTCATGTATATTCAAATTTTGTGCTTTGGTAATACTTTAGTATAACTAGATTTTTTAGTACATAATACGTAATACCAATCACATTGCTATTTGACTATTCGTTGCGCTCAGAATATTTTCCTGCTGCATGGAAGACATCTTATATACTTCCTCTTCATACAACAGGAAATAGATGCGACATAAATAACTATCGTGGATTGCCAAACTGAGTGCACTGGCTAAACTTTTTGAACAGATAATTACATACCAAATTTCGAGAAATGTTTACGCATCCATTTCACCAATTCAACACGGATACTGCAGTGGAAGATCTACTACAACTAATGTATTGGACTTTGTATCCAAAACTATTAACAACTTTAAATCTGCCTTGCAAACTGACGTCATTTACACTGATTTCAGTAAAGCTTCGATGTGGTGAACCGTAAGCTGCTGCTCTAACTCTCTACTAACTAACTACTAAAACTAAAACTAACTCTCTTTGGATTTCCTCATGCTCTTGTAAAATGGATAGCCTCCTATCTCAAGAATCGAACTCAAGCTGTACGGATGTAATTCATTATCTAACGAATTTGAGGTATCATTGGGAGTCCACAAGGAAGCCAAGGACCATTGCTCTCTCTGATCTTTATCAACGACCTGCCAATAGTCATAAGTAGAGGAAATACCCTTATGTTTGCAGATGACGTAAGACTTTTCCTATCTTTTAAAAGTTAAAGTGATGCCCAGCTCTTACAAGTGGATCTAGAGTCTTTAACGACTTGGAGTAGAGTTAATTGCCTAAATCTAAACTTGAAGAAGTGTAAACAAACGTCATTTGCTCGATCTGGTTCAAACTCCTTTGATCCAGTAGAAACTGTAGAAGACCTTGATCCTTCTTGATCAAAAATTACGCATCCATGCCCATGTAAAACGCATATCCAGCAGAGTTAGTAGTATATTAGGCTTCATAAAACATTGGCTCAAGGAATTCAAAGATCCATATATCACCAAGTATTTGTTCACCTCGCTAGTTAGTCCGAATCTGTAGTATGCCTCACCGGTATGGAGTCCCAACTATACTTGCGATATTTCTTCAATTGAGTCGGTGCAAAAGAGATTTTTAATCTTTTGTCTTAGTAGGCTTCGCTGGGATTCGTCAATAAGATTGCCTTCTTATGAGTCCCGACTCAAATTAATAAACTTACCCACCCTATCAAATCGGAATAAAATACTAAACGCTATCTTTATCGCTATGTTTAGTCTCAACCGACTTTATAGTGCCACGATTGTGAATCACTTTTGAGCAACATCCAAATTAACATTCCTCCCCGGACATCAAGGAGATTTAATTTCCTTCGATTAAAATTCTGCAGTTCTACATATGCGCAACGATCTTAGAGGTTTCAACTGACGTGGCAGCTTGTAGTCAGAATCTAACGTAAACATGTGCTGCCCAAAAAATGAAACGAAACGAGAAAGCAAAAAACTGAGTAATTCCAGTTGATGCATTAACCGAAAGCACTAAGGATTTCGGTTAATTGAGGACATTAAGGACCTTCGATTTTCGAGAGGCTTCAAGTCCCATTCATAGTGATCTCGATTTGATTAGTAACGAATCGCTGCCAATTAGTACCAGACCGATGAACTCTTTCCACTACGTCACTTTGCGGGGCATGTACCGCCGTTCTGTGTGTCACTGCACAGTTACACGTAAACTATTCTTAAACTCCTTTGATATAAATTATTTCACATTGCGACTGTGAACCACTTCGGGTACTCCAAATTTAAGCTAAAACCCAGTAAGAAAGCTATATTCGGCCTGGCCGAATCTTAGATACACCTAAAAGTTTTGTAAAAAGTGGCGAAGCTAGTTGGGGCGGGGATGGCGGCAATTGTGTAAATCAAGTATTGACTTATTGAATTCTAGAAATTTTTGGGGCTGCAAGTTGATTAGCTCCATGAGACCTAGCTACGCCTCTGTATAAATAATAGGCGTGGTCATTACCTTTTTCAAAACAAAATAGCTAGCTTAGTTGTTTTATTATTGTGTTCAAATTTAAACTTTATTTCCGCGGTAATAAACTTGTTTTCATGAGCTATTCTGTATACATAAGTACATAGTTTTGCTGTTATAATGTTTTTTTTTGGAAAACAAGTTGTTATCTAAAGTTTTATTCAGGAAGTTTATATATGTATTTAACATTATAACCATTTAAGACCCTATTTTGCCTGTGTAACCTAAAAGTGGGCGGCTCACGCCAATATTTGTCATATTAACGGATAATGCTATTCTATACTCAGGAATGCAATTTCGTTGTCATAACTCAAAAACGAACGCTGACATCACATTTTTAATAAAAAATAGGCGTGGTCGTGGACCGATTTTGCCCATGTTCAATACCAACGTGCACACCACAAGAAACAATATATCTGCAAAATTTCATCACGATATCTTTACCGGCTCTCCTGTGATCGTGATTTCAACAGACAGACAGAAAGACGGACGGACGGACATGGCTAAATCGACTCAGGAGGTCACGCTGATCAAGAATATATGTATATACTTTTCTATACCTATCGTCTCTATTTCTATGCGTTACACATTTCGTGACAAAGTGAATATAACCACAGAATAAACAGTATACAGAATGCGCATGTCGCCCAACGAAGCAATCTGAATTATGGGTGCGGGCCGAAAGCAATAGGGGGATAACAAAATTTTGTTAACAGAGCTTTGTCGCTGTTAATTTGTCGGGCGACGAAGTTCTCTGCTGTTATTAGTTAGGCAAGTTTCATCAAAAGAGCGAGTTCAGTGCACACTCTACCAACAAACACACATGATATGAGAGTGCTGTTTCTCTTGATCACGTTCGTTCGAAGATCTTTTCGAATGAGTATGAAGGATCGGAAGATCGACTTTGTTTCTTTTATTTTGCACTAACAATGCTAGCGAATATGCGTAAGAAGAGATAATCGATGCAGCACTCATATGTCAAGTAAAGTGTGAAAGAAAGAATCGATCAATTTATGGTGTACAGAGGGCGATGAGAAGAACGGTGCGATTCGTCTTCTTTTGTTTCTCTTACAACAACAAACCATGTGCTGTCCGTCCGTCTGCGTTTGTTTTCAATTTTGCATTTTATGGTTTTTGGAAGGAATTTTGCTTTCGTAACTTTGTTCTGCTTCTTGTACGATGCCCAAGCTTTTTAAAGCGCTGGCACGATCTACGTTGCGAGCATAGTGTGCTGTTGAAGAATTTGAATAGACAGATGATCTATTTTAGTCGGCATATCAGCACATTGAATACGTTATACGAGTAACATTAAAAAGTTAATGGAAACCCTCTAATAGGGTTAAACGAATGTTTTTTAAGAATTTGAAATAACACGAGATAGAAAGAAAATATAATTCCGTTCATAAACATTTTTTTAACAATTCATAGATTATCAATATTCTATGCATTTTTCTCATGATTTCTTCTTTTTTTACACAGTAGTTTTGTTTTAGAAAACGTAAAAGTGCTAGTCGACAATTTTTTAGGAGTTTGATATGCCTGCGAAAAACATTCCTACATTTTCCTTGTGTAAACATATACATATATTTGTACAAACATATGTATTGTACGGGTATGTGTCTACATATTTATAGTACAATAGAAATGCTGTACGAAAAAGTCGACTGAGCAACGATGATACCGAATGATGACGAAGTTGCCGTCGGGAAATGTTGATCAGCTCACTCGGTTCTGTTAGAAACACCAAACGAGTTGAACTTTACAGAAACAAAGGCTGTTAAATGTTGGTCGTAATATTATTAACAGCGGACGTAATGTTAAGTTAACAGTGGTCGTAATATTGCGACCACGGAACAAAACTTTTTTTGTATGAGATGCGCATTCTGTATACTGTTTGTTCTGTGATATAACTTAACCTTAAGGTGTAGGGCAAGGTTTCCCAAACTTTTTTGACCGCGGCCCAGTACGAGATTTTAAATTTTTTCGCGACCCACCTTATAAAAAGAACATTTACTTACAAAACAAATTTTATTTTTACACAAAAAGTGCAAAATAATTATATAATAAAAACATAAGTAATTAAAGATAATCCATTATATTCATTTAAAACTTAAAGTAAATAAAGTAAACTTTGTTTTAAATATTTTGATCTTAGTGCTATGTGCTCAGCACATAGTATTTTCAAATTAGGACTTAATGATGTTAATTTTATTCTCAAATTCGGTTCGACATCCAATCTGTTTCGATACTTATTTTTTAAGTACACCAAGGTTGAAAACGCAATTATCAACTTCTTGTTCCCTAAGATTAAGCATTCCTTCCTTTTCAATATCGACAGAAAAAGGATCCTTAATCCACATATTATTTGAAGGAATATCCGGAAAGTATTCTTTAAAACTATTAATTACCTCCGAAAGATGTTCTTGAATTGAAACTGATAGGGTTTCAATATGTAAATCTTCTTCATCGTAGTTTGAATGGATTTCAATAAATTTATGTAATATTTCAAAAGATTTAAAATTTCCTTTTGAAAGTCGTTTCCACAGAGTCATTTTTTTAATTATTGCAGCGACTTTTTCCGATACTTTGAATATATTTAAACCAAAGCCTTGCAAATTTAAATTCAATTCATTGAATGTAGCGAATGTGTCGCAAAAAAAAAACTACTTTTATTAACCACTCGAAGTCGTGAAATCTATCCTTAAATGGAAAAATAGCATCTTTTTTAGATGGTGGGTGTTCATTCAGAAATACCAAGGCTTCTTTTTTTAGCTCAAACAGACGATACTGGATACTACAGTGCACCCATACACAATTAATGGCTAATTCTTGAATTCGTTTAAACAAGCCTTTATGACAGCCGTGACTAGTGAAAAAATCATTAGTAGCCCTGAAAATTTCATCGTTTTTAACGGTAGCCTTTTACAAAACAAAAAATTTTCTTGTATGGTGTATTGACTTAGGAAGTAGTGACTTTTCTCCAGCATTATGAGGATACCCAGTTTCAGCTATTAATTTGGAAATTTAAACTCTGATGAGGTAAGACTGTATTTTTCATTTTTTCTTGAGCAGCAATCAATTAATTTTTCTTATCAGTACAAAAGTTAATTGGCTTATCAGAGTACTCAGGATGAAGTGTGTTTAAATACCATCTTAAGTTTGACGGTTTCATACTTTCATTTGAAAGTTGCTCATTGCAAATAACACATAGCGGCAAATTATTTTGACTGTCGCCGCCAACGAAAGCGTATATATTCGTCACAATAATTGCGAGTCCAAGTAGCTTTACGCTTTTTATTTTGGCGATGTATACCTGCTTTATGTGCTTCAGGCACAGTTTCTTCATGGTCATGATGTTCAGCTTTGCTCGTGCTTGGATGATCATCATCATTTAAATCTGTGGTTTTCTTGATTAACCATTTATCCATTTTAAAAAAAGTTCAAAGCTTTAGCAAAAAGAAATTGTTTATCAATGATTTATAAGAAAAAGTATTAGGGGTACAAATAAGTTTCCGCGGTTTGTCAAAAGATGGCCCCAACAGAAGGTTATGGAGAAATTGTCAGATGTAAAACGTAATATCCCAAGTTTCGTCATCCGGCAACACCATAACCTTAAAGTACTAGTGATTCCGTATCAGCATCACGTAATTTTTTTCCTGCAAAAATGTCAAGTTTTGTGCCGAATAAGCATCATTTGCGGGAACTTTTGATTTACTTCTTTAATTTGAAAAAATCTGCAGCTGAGGCGCATCAATTGCTTCTAGAAGCATATGGTGAAGCTGCTTTAAGTGAGAGAAGTTGTCAGGAATGGTTTCAAAAGTTTAAGAACGGTGAATTTGACGTGAAGGACAAAGAAATTGTTTATCAATGATTTATAAGAAAAAGTATTTTTATTACTTAGCAATATGAAGTTGCTATTAATATTAGGTAAAAATAAGTATTATCAAATCAAATAGGTAACAAAAATTCAGACATGACCTTGTTTTGATACACACAATTTTCGCACCGGAGAAGGCACTGAATGACGAATTGAAATCAGCTAATCAGAGCATTCGAATTTAATCAGTCCGGTAGGAAACGGTGGTAAAGGGTTGCCACCTGCAGTACTTGGAAAAGTTTCGAATAATATTACATTTAGAGCAAAATGTTATCGATTTTTTGTGTTTTTAGAATTTTGCCACGACCCAGTTGAATTTTTCTGCGGACCGGTGACGGGTCGCGACCCACACTTTGGGAAATGCTGGTGTAGGGTATAATTAGACCCCCTTTACGTAGTCTCTTTTCTGGCTTTTAGAAAAACGAATTTAGTGAAGTGATCAAACACGATAAATATAAACGACGTTTTTAGAACTTCACTGTTCCATTCCTTTTTTGGAAATAGACCAAAAATAAAGATTTAGGTTGGAAGCGACTTATACACTATTGTTGCTAGAACAAAATATTTTACTAACCACCTTGCGATTTTGCTCGGCTTTTTTTCATTTCATTTATTAGTGATTCTGTCCTTATAAGCTAATAATTAATTTCTTTAGTAAAATTAGCTTTTCTTGGCTATTTAGTAAGAATCGCAAACACCATACACCATGGGTGCAAGATCTGTCGTGTGCTTACGTTGATCCGCCCATAGCATAAAAACTGTGTTAACATTTACGTATGATAAAACATACGTCCAAATTCATTAACTCCAAAAACACATTACGAGTTATAAACATATCATTGCATTTTACATCTATTTTGTAGCTTAGACTTTAAACTTTAAGTTAATAAGCTTATGCTATGTTTACACTGACCTCAAATGCGCATTTGAGCTCTATTTCCCAAATGCGAAGCGAAATTTTAAAGATTTTCATACGATTTGACAAATCAAATTTAATAAATTTGATCGCATTTGAAAGAAATGCGAATGAAATGCGAAGCAAAATAATATTTTGAATCAGTCTGTCGTAGGCATAAATAAAATCCCAAAGCAAAACAGTGGAAATGGAAGGGAAATAATGTCAATCAGCTGTCAAAACACAATTGTAAAAAAATCAGTCATACAAAAAACAAAAATTTGGTCTGATGGTCTGTCAAACCAAATGCGAACAAAGCGGTGTAAACACTTTTCAAATGCGTGATTACAAATGCGCATTTTGGGTGGGTGTAAACATAGCATTACATCCTTTTATTGTTTTGCTTTTACATGCTTTTTAATAATATGCCATACTTACCGGTGTGGCGTATTTTACTTTTTTGTAAAACTTAGCACAACTTTGCTCATAAATTATAAAGAAACGAACTTGTAAAGATATTGCAATAGCTGCTTTAGCAAAAACGGTCCTCTGTATTTCATGCCGTTGAGAGCTGAAGCTTTCACGTTAAGGCCTCAAACACAATGCACCTTCAGCTTTTTAGAAGGCTTTTTTGAAGTCGGAACAAAATGCAAAGCCTCAGCTTCAGGCAGAGTTGGGCACAACTAATTAAATCATTAACTAGTTATCGTTATAGTTAAAGTTAATTTAACTTCGTTACTTTCACAGACGCCTTCGTTATCGTTAAAGTAACGAAGTTACTTTGCAATCGTTAACGTTAAAGTAACGAAAGCAAGATCGTTGTTCTGATCGTTATCGTTAAAGTAGCGAAGTTACTTTGCAATCGTTAACGTTAAAGTAACGAAAGCAAGATCGTTGTTCTGATCGTTATCGTTAAAGTAACGAAGTTACTTTGCAATCGTTAACGTTAAAGTAACGAAAGTAGGATCGTTGTTCTGATCGTTATCGTTAAAGTAACGAAGTTACTTTGAAATCGTTAACGTTAAAGTAACGAAAGTAGGATCGTTGTTCTGATCGTTATAGTTAAAGTAACGAAAGTAAGATCGTTACTCTGATCGTTTTCGTTAATGCAGCGAAGTTAGTTCGGGTCGTTAACGTTGAAGCAACGAAGTTGTTCTTGAACTAGTTAAAAAAGCGACTAACTAAAAACTTTAACGGCGGTACTATAATGAATCTTCGTTACTTTTGTAGATTTAGGGTATGTACCGTATAATAGGGTTCTGTGAAAGAACAATTTTTGTTTTGCTAATCTATAGTAAAAATAACAAAACAGATTTTGGTCATTATCTGCGGGAGGTGCACACAATATTATATAAAATTCAAATTTTACTACTTATTTAAAAATTAATTATTTAATTTAATTCTACATTTAAGACTAAGTATACATTTGTTTGTGCGTACATACATTCATTTTATATACCATATTACGAAAATAATTAAGTGCGGATAAGTGGTGGATGATTTTTATAAAATTTTGGCATCGATAGACAATTAATTATTTATTGCAATTGTCGCTGAGTAGGTGTATAGATAAACTGCTCAGCCAGCAATTGCCGACTGTGTGTTATCAACTTTCGTACCCTTTCGTATCGGCGACCGTGTGGCGGCATCGCATTACAATAACAACTTATTTTTGGCAGCTGCGGAGATTCATGTGTTGTTATTGTTGAGTTGGTTGATTTAAGCATTAAGCATTAAGGGTAAATATATTAAAACAGGTAGCTAAGCAGTAAAATTTACAGCACAGAGGTGAAAACCGCATCGAAATCGGCCCAGCCGTTTAAGAGTTAACTAACTCTAAAGGGACATGCGACTAATTAGAATTATATTAAATAATTAATTAACTACCTGAAATGATTGAATATTCCATGTTTCTTTAAACTCCTTTATAACCCTTAAATCAACAAACTCAACAATAACAACACATGAATTTCCGCAGCTGCCAAAAATAAGTTGTTATTGTAATGCGATGCCGCCACACGGTGCCGATACGAAAGGGTACGAAAGAGAAGTTGATAACACACAGTCGGCAATGGCTGGCTGAGCAGTTTATCTATACACCTACTCAGCGACAATTGCAATAAATAATTAATTGTCTATCGATGACAAAATTTTATAAAAATCATCCACCACTTATCCGCACTTAATTATTTTCGTAATATGGTATATAAAATGAATGTATGTACGCACAAACAAATGTATACTTAGTCTTAAATGTAGAATTAAATTAAATAATTAATTTTTAAATAAGTAGTAAAATTTAAATTTTATATAATACTAGCTACCCGGCAGACTTCGTACTGCCTAATCGATAAATAAAAGACCTAAAATAATAATAAAAAATAATAAATAATAAAAAATAATCTTAAAACAAACAAAACTAATCCGTATTTAATAAAGAATTTTTTGAATGAAGCATGAAGTTTTATCATTATTTTCGACACATCATGTTGCTTAATTACAAAATAGAGTTTTCCTGAAATACTGGCTATTTATAAGGTTTAAATTTGATATTGTCAGACACACACTGTTATGATACAGTCTGTTAATCAATTTAAAGCTTTATCATAAACTATATTTTTTGTTTTGTTTTGTGGTGCGTAAATAAACAAAGAAGACGGTTTTCCGACGCGCGAACACGCGACGTATAATTGTCCATGCGCGAAACAGGAAAACTCCAAGTTGATTCCGCAAACTTCTAACGACTGTCCTTGCGATTTATTTATGGTCATCGCAAAGGCCAGACGTACTGGAAATTGTAAGTGTTTAACGGATTGTCGAATGGTAAATCCGTTGGAATCATCGGTATCCGCGGGATCAAGACATCCTCTCCTTTGTATTTCCCTTTCATGATTGTTGCCTCAATGATGTTATTCATCAGCTTTTTCACAGCCAGTCTTGTTCCATTGCACAGTCGAGGTTGATTAATGTTACGCAGCATGATGACAACTGACCCTACTTTTAACTGCAAATTGTGAGGTGGTAACCCAGACAATTCCAGTGAATTTAAAAACTCCGTGGGATAGTTGACTACGTCATC
This sequence comes from Myopa testacea, assembly GCA_949629155.1. Classification (NCBI taxonomy): domain Eukaryota; kingdom Metazoa; phylum Arthropoda; class Insecta; order Diptera; family Conopidae; genus Myopa; species Myopa testacea. The sequence continues at coordinate 42,212,053 of OX451346.1, read as the reverse complement.
CTGGTTCACAACGGTGTCGACTGATTTGAAGGAAACCAACTGTCCTGGAAGATAATTCTGAATGGTCGCATTGAGATCCTCGACATCTTTATTTTTCGCCGCCAATATTGCTCGTTCACCCAGCCAATTATGGTTATTGAACTTTTGCGCTATATCTGGGAAAACACGCTGAATAAGCTCCTCTTTTGAGTCTGTGATGTGAGAGAAATCTATGGGTAATGTGATGAATCCGCTCGAGGTGTCTGCAACTTTATTATTTCCAATGTCTAACAACTGCTTCGCAAACATATTTGCAGTTTCATCTTGTTGCAAAAATACTCGCATGTTAATTGTTAATTGGAGTGTCTTTACATACTGCCACAATTTCGATGATTTTAGGCATGCATGTAGTTCATCAGCAACAGTTGATAGGGGAATAACTGGAAGAGTCTGACGAAAATCACCTGACAACAGAATCATGGCCCCACCAAAAATATTTTGGTGATTTGCATGTTTAATGATAATTTCAAGGCAGAATGTGCAGTTCGCCCGCCTTCTAGCAGAGTCGCAGCTATTCCAGATGAAGCCAACGCTAGAGCAACATCATTTCGCGATCTGATCCTCGCCAAAAGCAATGAAATTAAGAACGTTTTTCCGGTTCCTCCGGGAGCATCAAGGAAATAAATTCCACCAGATCCACTGTTCACAGCTTCTATCAAAGTGTTGTACGCAATTCTTTGTTGTTGATTTAATTGTGGAACATTTGTACGAACTGTTTCGGCCAATGCTTCAATGTCGTACTGTTGTTCTCTTTGCAACTCGTGGTTTAATGCATCGTGCATATGAGGATTTGGTGCTGTCATTCCCAAACACGACAATACTTTATTTGCCATATATAAACACATATCTTCTATCATGATCATGATCAATGTCTTATTGTAAATTTCTGCAGTCATTTGTAGTGTAGGATTCAAAGTTTGACGGCGCACACGATGCAAAACATCCTCAGACATGTCATCTCTATACTTAACCCACAAATCTTTTGGATTCGAGGGGAAACATGTCGATATGATAATCGTTAAGAATGTAGGAATTTGATGCGGCGATGAAGATATTACGGAATCCTTGAACGTATCATCCCAGTGCGAATCGTTCTCAAGTAAATGTAATAGTTGACATGTCTCACGGTAAGTCGCACACAGCTTTCCATTAACTGTTCTCAGTTGTTTAAACGATGTCGGACCACGAACATTCACCAACAGCAAGCGCAAATAATACCATTCATCGTTATTTGGATGTACTGTGTAGATGCGACCCAGAGCGTCTAAAGCAAATACATTTGGATGTCCTTCAACTGGTGCTCCTTGTTTTCGACGCTGAAACGATTTCGATGATGCATTCCATGTGTAATATCGTGGCATGTCAGCATACAGCAAAGTGCGAGCAAAATCATCAGTTTGACAGACTGTGAAGAAACTTGTTAATGTTGTCGACGCTGGACGTGCCGCTCTGTCTGCCGCGTTCGATTCATTAAAATAAACTCTTCCACCATTTTCTAAATGGACTGCCAAATGGACTACTGTAGGGTGTCTTTCATGGATCGCAAATGAAAAGATACGCCAAATTGCTTCGTTGCTACTTACATAGCGACCCATCTGGTACTGTGATACTTCATCATTTGCATTGGTTACAGCGAAGACAGCCATATCGCTACCTTTGTTAACATATTTACATATGTACTTTATCGACTTAACAGAGTTACAATATTCCACATTGATGTGAGTCTCAAAAGCTTTGGACAATATTGGCTATACTCGCCACAATCCAACGATTGTCTACATCAACATTTTGTCCTCTTACCTTCACAACTACCAATCGCCCATTGTCCGCAACTGATCGCCGACGATACAATGGGTATCCATAATTTCCCGTTATGGTTTCAGCAAGCAGGTCTCTTGGGTATCGCTTGGAACCCGTCGACCATACAGGGTGAATCGTAGTTGAAAAGTCCGCAAGTCCTCAAGTCTCATGTATATTGTGTTTGGTATCTACATCATGCAATTTTCGGTCAACTGTTTCATCTGCAATTTCAGCTGAAATTATGGAATCAATCTCATCTGACCTTATTTTGTCCACTAACCAGACTAATATGTGCTCATGTGGCAATCCACGCTTTTGCCATTCTACAGAGTACATCCAACAACGGAAATGTCAGTCATATGAAATGTCAGTCAGAATATGAAATGTCAGTCATAGCATGTTATATAGCATTTTATTAAGCATAGCAAACGTTACACAGTGTAAATGGGAAAAAGAAAAGGGCTGTTTTTAGGGTTTTCCCGGCAATTATTCGAATTTTTCTCACCGTTTAAACCTTCCCTAGACCTCCATGAACATTTTAAGACCAACATAAGATAAATCCGTTCAACCGTTCTCGAGTTTTAGCGAGACTAACGAACAGCATTTGATTTTTATATATATAGATTGTGTGCACCTCCCGCAGATAATGACCAAAATCTGTTTTGTTATTTTTACTATAGATTAGCAAAACAAAAATTGTTCTTTCACAGAACCCTATTATACGGTACATACCCTAAATCTACAAAAGTAACGAAGATTCATTATAGTACCGCCGTTAAAGTTTTTAGTTAGTCGCTTTTTTAACTAGTTCAAGAACAACTTCGTTGCTTCAACGTTAACGACCCGAACTAACTTCGCTGCATTAACGAAAACGATCAGAGTAACGATCTTACTTTAGTTACTTTAACTATAACGATCAGAACAACGATCCTACTTTCGTTACTTTAACTTTAACGACCGCAAAGTTACTTCGTTACTTTAACGATAACGATCAGAACAACGATCCTACTTTCGTTACTTTAACGTTAACGATTTCAAAGTAACTTCGTTACTTTAACGATAACGATCAGAACAACGATCCTACTTTCGTTACTTTAACGTTAACGATTGCAAAGTAACTTCGTTACTTTAACGATAACGATCAGAACAACGATCTTGCTTTCGTTACTTTAACGTTAACGATTGCAAAGTAACTTCGCTACTTTAACGATAACGATCAGAACAACGACCTTGCTTTCGTTACTTTAACGTTAACGATTGCAAAGTAACTTCGTTACTTTAACGATAGCGAAGGCGTCTGTGAAAGTAACGAAGTTAAATTAACTTTAACGAAAAGTAACTAGTTAATAACTTTGCCCAACTCTGGCTTCAGGCATCAACAGCTATTATCGTTTGTTTACTTTTATAAGTTTTATGCACAGAAAAATAAAAATATCTTAAAATGATTGACAAACTACTTATACTACTGGTCCATATTATGGTGCTTGTTTTGATTGAAAATACATCCATGTCCATTTCTTTTTCTTCAAAGCTTATTATTTTGCTGTTGAAATACATAGTATAATAATAATTTTTTAAGTAACATTTTTATTTGGTGTCAAAACCATATGGTGTGTGATGGAATTTTTGGAATGGAATTCCAAAATTTTTAAAATTTTTATGATAAAACGTAGACAACACTTTTTAGGGGAAATTTTTTAGCCATGCGAAAGTCTATTTCGATGCCGCCTCAAGCCTTTTCGTTGTTCGCATAAGGTTTTGCTTGAGTTAGTTTTTGCTTCAACTTTGTACATAAAGCTGATTTGTAGGGAATTTGAAAAAAAACAGTATATCTTCGTATATCACACGTTGTTAATGGGTTAAGCAGTAATTATGACAATAATAAAAGGAACTGAAAGTATTCTGTATGCACGGCAATCAGGTAGTATAAATAAAATAACCGTCTTTTATGAAAATGGAAAGGGCGGCCAATAAAATTTCACCAACAGAAGATCGGACAATCGAGATCGTGATAAATTAAACATAGCAGAACCAAAACAGCATCAAAAATTATAGCTGAAATAAACGCAGCTTCTGAACCCACAAGTTTGAAACACTTAAAATGCGCTTAAGGAAAGCAGGTTTGCATGGGCGGATTGCTATGCTAAAACAACTTCTACTCACACAAAAAAAGCGGTTATCCTGGGCAAGATCACAAATATGGGACGTTGGAAGAAAGGAAAAAGTGCCTTGGTCGAAGTTTGAAATATTCGACACAAAGCGAAGGAATTTGTCCGAAGATCAGCAGAGCGAGCACTTGAATCTCGCTTATCAGTGACCGTAAAACACGGAGGAGTATCGGATGTAGTTTGGGGTTATTTTGGAAGCACTTCTGTGGGCGACCTAGTAAAAATAAATGGCATCTTAAACAAAGAACGCTACAGTGACATCTTAGAAAATAATTTCCTTCCAACTGGAATACGATTAATTGGAAGAAACGACCCAAAATACCATGAATATTTGGGTAAACTGGAGCGGCCAAGTTAAGGGTTTAAAATGAATATTTTATTAATTTTTGAGGTAGTTAGGGGTTGGGCAAAGGCTTATGATCGGTATTGTACTATACATATGTGAAGTACCTATTTACAATGTAAAATTTACAATGAATTAATGGCTATTCAATTGAATATCATGATTTGAATTTAAACTTCCACTGATTTATTTAATTATATTTTACAATGATTATACGGTGGATTATATTTTTGTTGGTTCTAACTTTTAAGTTTTATTGAATTTTATGCAAATACATGTATATGTTTATGCAAATTTATGTATTATAAATATCATAAAAACAGTAGATAGCGTTTAGTTTGAATAACAAATTCTGTCTGATTTCATACGTAGGTATGAAGTTTCTAATTGCCTTAAACACAATCAGAGACGCAAGACGCAGATTCAAGTTAGGGGCGCAAGAAATGGCTCGGATTTAAACCAAATGGCAGAGAAGCATTTTCGGGAAGCAGAAGTATGAAATGTCAAAAATTTGACAGCAGAGTTTCAATAAATACAATTCAATACAAAATTTATTCTGTCTTTAAATTCTCTTGCTTTAGCTGTTTACAATAATTTTTTCAAATTAATTTAAAAAAATGGAGCGCAAGAGGGCTATGCAGGCTCTCCAAGCATTTCATCAATTAACTGAATTGTGTTCCATGGCTTGCAAAGCCTATTTGTATGCCATGGAAAAAATGCGTCGGAGGTGGTGGGTTCGCCCAATTAACCAATCGAGAGATGTCGCAGGCTTTTACGAAACTGGTACGAAACAGCTTATGTTAAGCGAAGAAGAGCATTTCTTCAAGGCAACAAGACTGGATCGTGCCAATTTCGAATGCTTGCTAGTGCTTCTCAAAGAGAAGCTAGTTCGGAACTCGCAACGCAAAGCAATTTCACCCGATATTAGGCTGTCCATAACTCTGTTGTATGTCGTCGCATTCAAGAAAGATTAAGTGAATTTTTAATGTGTTCAAACTTTTCAGATACCTGGCACAAAGGTGCAATGTTCAAGTCCTTGCCTGGACCCACAAACTGGGCATTTCAACGGTACGTAGAATCATGTACGAAACATGCGAAGCCCTGTGGAGTGAATTGCACAGAGTTTATGTAGCGCCTCCAAATTTGAGTGATTGGGCGAAAAATGTTGAAGTGTTTTACATAAACACTGGATTGCCGAACTGCTTAGGAGCGATCGGACATCAGCATTAGATGTCCCAGAAGAAGTAGCTCGCTGTACTTTAACTATAAGCGGTACTACAGTATAGTTTTGATGGCAGCTTGTGATGCCAACTACTGTTTTACATTTGTTGACGTTGGGGCTTTGGGCAGCCAGGAGGCAGAGGGAGGCGTTTTCCTGCGCAGCGCTTTTGGAAAAATATTTTGAATGCCACGCTATCAGTTCCACCGAATCGTCCGCTGCCAGGCACCTCTGAAGAATTTCCGCATTTCTTTGTCGCGGACAGCGCATTTCCGTTAAAAGAAAACATTATGCGGCCATACCCTGGACTTCGGTTGTCTGCGGACAGGCAACATTTTAACAAAATTATATCCCGCGCACGTGTTCGTATAGAAAATACGTTTGGAATTCTTTCAAGCCGTTGGCAAGTTCTTCGGTCGCCCATACATGCCAACCCGGACAGTGTCAACAAAATTTTGTTAGCCACAATAGCGCTGCACAATTTTCTGATGCTGAAAAAAGACACGAATTATTTTAATGGCGAGGATCCAGAATGGTTTGTGGACGAATATCGTCTGCGTCCAGTTCGTTTGGCAACGTCAAACCGATCGACATCGAATGCATTCCATATGCGAGACACGCTCAAAGATTACTTATATCAAAACAGAGACATTTAACTCCTTGTAGAGTTTATATTCAACCAATATAAATTCTTATATATGTATTCCATTAATATTATACGTTACCATACATTACATTACATATTAAACAACAAATAATAAATATTTTCAACCTTTGTTATTATTTACTCATTAATTATATTTTAAATCATAATTCGAAATTTAAATATGTACATGTAAATAAATGAATAATTAAATAAATAGTAATAAACAATTCAATACAAAAAAATCAAATACAAACAATGGATATTAATTGCGATTAATTTTTTACTTCTGATGCTCCAAAATAAATAAACCAAAAAAGTGTAAGGTGAAAAACTCCAAAAGACTTCGCAATTTTTTTTAAGAAATAAATAGAAAATAATAACTTCCTGGCGAAGACAGGCTTATATACTAGTTACAATATAAAAATCTTGCAATTTTTTTTAATTGCCTGTAATATTGCGCTCATTCCATTCATTAACCGCACGGAAAACTACCGTTTGGGCCTCATGAATAACGCGCTGCTCCAAATTCTCCGGCATATTCGCCCCACTGATTTTGGCCATCCCGGAGAATGCAATTTCAACACGCGACTCGTCGACCTTCCCGAAACTCTGCGCAATTTGGCTCGCAGAAGTGGATATCTGCGCCATGGTAGCCCCAAAATCTTCCTGTATTAGGCGATACAATGTGGAGAAATGTTTATGAATGAATATACATTTTTGAATATACTATAAATACTCGTACATATGGTGACAGAGAGCTGGTGCTCGGTGTCGGCGTTGTTGAAGACGTTGTCCGATCGCTGATCTACGGGACCTCGCACGGCAAAGCGCAGTCACCGTTCCTGGTTTCCTATGGTACTGCAAAGGAATTAACCAACACATTAACTAATCTCACTTAAATCAGATTAATAATATTAATCCACTTACCGCCTACTTGTCTGCGTTCCACCCAGGAAGCTCATGGCCGACAAATGGCGCGACTTCTTTCTGCGACCCGGCGGCGCAGCGGCAAGTGTCCCCTGAAATGGAATTAAATATTTTAAAATGCAACACATTTATATGCTGATAACTTACCATTAGAGTTCAGCTTCTTGCCAATTTCCTCCCACACTGCGTCTTTTTTGCCAACATTTTTGTATAGAGGCGACGCTAGGTCGAATAGGCAGCTGTGGTTTCTAACTTCTTCAATCAATTTTTCCTCGAAGTCCATGTTTTCAATCTATGTTAAAATATATTTAAAATACATTTAAATAATATATTATTCAGAATAATAAAGAAAAAACCAACAGAAAAATACTCACATAATTTTACAGCAGCTAAAATAAAATAAAGAATGAAATGTAAACAAACACAAACAAATAAGAAGAACAAGAACGCTTTTGCATCCGTCAAAATTAGAATTAGCTCGGATGCGGGACGAAAAATGCGGCAGCAAAATAGGGAAGCAAAATGCAAAACAAACTTTTTTCTCGATCTCCATAAGAGCCCGTGTAATTTTACAGTTAAAAAATGAATCTGCGTCTTGCGTCCCTGATTGTGTTTAAGGCAAATGTCTTACGTTGGAATTCGTTTTTTTTACTTTTAAAAAACTAAAATTTTCTGTTGTTAGGTTGTGATATTTTACAAGTTAAAAGTCTTCGCAGTATAAATGACATTACATCTATTTATTTATATTTTAAAATTTCTTAAGCACTTAAAATTATTGCACAACAATAACTTCATACAGAAAAGCGTACTTAGAGAGAGGGAGAGAGAGAGAGAGAGAGAGAGAGAGAGAGAGAGAGATAAATAATAATAACTATTCATCGAAATATAAATATCGATTTCCATACAAAAAGATTTAGCAATATATATTTTTTCATTACAGATTTTTTTATTATATACAAAAACTTTCCAATATATGTATAAAATTATTATATGTGTATATATATTATATATTTATATATATGTATACATATTTTAGTTATAAGTTATGTAACCAATTATTTCGATGGGCAAACAAATCCAATATTATATTACCTATTTTGCTATCAAGATGAAACGCATTATTTTTTCCATTAAAAGAAGGTACACAGATATTATATTTTAGGCATATATTTCTGAAAATAAAATAAACAGATTATTCCAGTCTTATTTAATTAGATAGATATTAAAAAATTTAAACAAACCAGTAAAAGTGCTATATTCGGCCTGGCCGAATCTTAGATACCCTACACCTCAAAGTTTTGAAAAATTTTAATTCAGCGAAATAGTTTTATTTATTTAAATTTTTAATTTATTTACATTTTTCTTTTTTGAGAGAAATACAAACTGAAACTTGAGGAAATTTATTGTTATTGAGCTTGAGAAAAGCTACCTTATAATCAAATTTAATAACAGAGGGTGTGTGCCAATTGGTTACTTTTTACTAGTGGTAAGTAATGTTGAAATAAATTTACTTTGGTGAGTAAAAATTTGCTGTGCCAATTCATGGATGAAATTTTGACAAAACAAAAATTTTGAGTTTCAAGATTGTCTGTAAAATTAAACAAAGAATTATGCATAGAATATCAAAAAAGGATTTTCCTTGTTTACTAGCTATTATATTAAAAGCACAACATCTTATAATAATAATAATAAAAGTTTTCCTAATTTTCTTTTCCATTTTTCAATAATTTTGAAATACTCGACGTTGAAGAGAATATTCAACGGTTGTCAAAAATTTACCTAGCCCTCAGGGCTACATAAAATTTTGACGTTTGAATTCACCTCATTCACTTCAAAATTTCAGTTTCTTATGTCAAAATTTTCCAAATCGAGGAAAAAGTAACCAATTGGCACACACCCAGACGGGTATAAATACAGTGGCGTAACTAGGGTCGGCGGGGGTGGTGGTCCGCCCTGGGTGGCACAATTTGGGGGGGGCACAATTGAAAATAAGGAACTTTTGGGGGCGGCAAGTTATTTAATCGCTCCGGGCTCCATGAGTCCTAGCTACGCCACTGTATAAATAATAGACGTGGTCGTTACCTGTTTTCAGAACAAAATAACTAGCTTAGTAGTTTTATTATAGTGTTCAAATTTAAACTTTATTTCTGTGGTAATAAATTTGTTTTCATGAGCTATACTGTATAAGTAGTGTAAAAGTGGGCGGACCGCGCCCAGTTTTTCTGATATAATGTTTTGATTGGAAAATAAGTTGCTATGTAGTTTTATTTAGGAAGTTTATATATTTAACAACATAACCTTAAGGTGTAGAGTAAAATAAAACAAAAAATTAACTAGAAGTTCATTCCTGTTTGTTGCATTTGTATTCAACCAAACATTTTTCATTCGATTATTTCGTGGCAGGTATAGAAAAGAAAAATATATATATTCTGAATTAGGGTCACCGGAGTCGATTTACCTTGTCACTAGAGAGGCTATACTAGAACCTATATCGTCTATCTTCGATTTTTTTACTTCTTATTACAAGTAAACGAAAGACAAAATCATAGTCTCATGCATTTTCAAATATTTAAATGTTAGGTTATGTATAGAAGTTCGAAGTTTTAAGTGTTTAAAAAATTTTAAAATATAAATAAATAGATGTAATGTCATTTATACTGCGAAGATTTTTAACTTGTAAAATATATAAACTTCCTGAATAAAACTTTACATAACAACATATTTTCCAATAATACATTATACCAGCAAAAGTGGGTGCTCATGTATAGCTCATGAAAACAAATTTATTACCACGGAAATAAAGTTTAAATTTGAGCACAATAATAAAACTACTAAGCCAGTTATTTTGTATTGAAAACAGGTAACGACCACGCCTACCATTTATACAGTGGCGAAGCTAGGACTCATGGAGGCCTCGACTAATAAACTTGAAGCCCAAAAATTCCTAGAATTCAATAAGTCAATACTTGATAGCAAAAACTCCCGTCACCGAAATTGTGCCGCCCGGGGCGGACCCCCGACCTTGAAACGCCACTGTATTTATACCCGTCTGTGAGTAAATGTGATTATAAGGTAACTTTCCTTATAACCACATATTTCCTCAAGTTTCAATTTGAATTTCACTCTATAATGTTATTAGAACAAATGCAGAACGCTCTGAAAAGTCTAAGGGCCAGTTTTTCAGGTGTAGGGTATCTAAGATTCGGCCAGGCCGAATATATTACTCTTACTGGTTTAGTTTTATTTACATTTAAATCTGATTTAATTAAGTTTGGAAGCCTGATTATTAAAAATGAAAAAGATTACAACCTGTTTTTTAGAACCCTAAAATAATAATATATTATATGTACCATATAATGTTTTAATTACTGATTAACGCCTACTTTAAGAACTAAAGATCTCCAGTTTGATAGACAAAAAAGTAATTCAATTGTTATTAAATATTATTAATAAAAACGAAATTAACGTAATTTATAATTCTTATTAAAATACGAAAATAAAGCACAATTTCAACTTTAGTAACTACATATTTTGTTTTTATATAGAATTAGAATCTATTAGAAAATTAAAAATACATGACATATTTTTCATCAAAGTTGAAAGCATTCGCGAAAATTGATTAAGCACAAAAAACCTTAACATCCAAATGTAAAAATCAATGTAAGACGAGCTGAAATCAAAAAGCCAACAACAAAACGCAAAGAATGAAGACGAAATTTCTATAATACAAAATACTTCGTTTTTATCTTCGGTTTTCTGGTTTACAGTGCTGTTGTTTCATTAGAGCGCTACCACCTACTAATTAGCAGCCGCCCTAATCTTCGTACATATAATCACGATTGGTGCCGATAACAAATATTTCATGCAATCTCTTTATGAATATGTAGGCTCATTGACAGAAGGACGATATAGCTCGATGTGGAGTAGAACGGTGATAAGGAGCTGATAAACACAGTATGTAATAATAAAAACAATTTTTTTAGGCGAAAAACCCGGAAGTGCCCGGATTAAAACCAACTACAATGCATATTTTATTGTACACAGCGCGCAGGTTCTCGTTCTGGGAAAGCGGAATACCAGAGACAATGAAGTCTGTTGCGACTGAAGCCTTCTCGCAAGCAGAGATTTCCGCTTTAACAAAAGCAGCCTCAAGTGCAGCGGGGACCACGCAATCTTCATATTGGAAAGCTCGCCCGAAACCTAATTAAACCTTTTCATGATGCACTTCTCAGAATTCTTAACAAATAATTACAATTGCTCTGTAGTGGTTTCCCGAAGCGCTCACAGCCTACTGCCAAAATTATACAAAAGAAAACATACAGCATCCCTATTGTTGGTGATGAGTTTATCTGTACAACGAGACTCAGAGAGACCAAACGAGCCCAAGTATTACGAGCGTGGGTTCTAGTTGACTGCTTTACATTATTGTTTTTGTTGCGGTTATTATTTGGCGAAGGCATTATTATTTAAATTCGCAAATTATGATTTCTATCACTTACATATGTACCGCACCCGACTTTTTTAATACCAGCAAAATATCTGGATACTGAAATAATAACCAGGTCACCAACAGAACAAATAAGAAACAGACGATACGTCTACACAGTATGCATGTCAAAACTTAAGTCGAAAAAGAACGAATGATTATTCACTAATAAAATACATATTGTAAAGAAGAAAACTCCTAGTAGGATTTTCTTCATACATACGAAGACTTCATTATCAAATAAACTATTTTTTTTATATATGTTATATTAACCTGCAAGACAGCTACCGGGTAATTAACCGGTTAATTACCTGGTAGCATTACCCGACGTCTCGGGTAAAGTTTCTATTAATTTCTTAAGAGCATCGGGAAAAATCTACCCGAAACTTTTGTGTACGTGAGATCTTGCATCCCTTTCTTTCATATTCAAGAACTCATATGTGTAAGTATATAGTGCGTTCTTTCGCACTATCAGCTGTTTGGTATCGCTACCAGTGAATTAACCGGTTAATTACCTGGTAGCGATGCCATATCATTCGGGTATCGCTACCGGTGAATTAACCAGTTAATTACCTGGTAGTGATACCATTTTAATACTTAAAATAATTTAATAAAAATAAAGTAAGGATTAATATTATTTTTTTTTTTATTATTTAAGCATATTATTATTTATTATGAATCACAACTTATGCTAAGAATATCTCAGACTTATACAAATTAACAAAATAAACGTTTTAAAATAACATAAGGCACAGCTTTGTTTTGTTTTATACTTTGTTTTTTTGTGCTTGCTTCTGTTGTGTGACTTCTCAATGATTTTTGCATTTCACTTTCGAAATTAACTCGGCCACACGAACTGAATACATCTATCGTTAAAAGAAGTGAAACAGTTAAACAAAGATAAGAAATCAGTTATTATATAATTACCATATAAAATATCATTAAACACTCCGCATTTTTTCAGCGCCCGCTTCTCCCACACTCCGTTCTAGTTAAGAAAAAAATGTTATTAGTTTTCTTTAATGGAAAAAAAATAAATACCACAGCTGTAGAAAATTTCTCGCACAAGAGCCGCTCTTCCACATCATGGAAAAATGAATTTACTTTAAATAAACTAAATAAATGTACTTATATTTCACTTTTAATAATATTTTTGGAAAACCGCCGACTTCCCATCCCAAGCTTTTTTAGTTTTGTGACGTTTATTTTTGCAATATCACGATGGAAGAACAAGACGGAAATATACAGTAGACAAGGTACTCTCGACATCTCTTTCGCACTTAGAAGCCCTTATGAGAGCGTGTTACAAATCTTATGAGAGCGTGTTAGTGACAGAGGAAAATACTGTGCTTGTGTGTGCGACTCGGGTAGTCTGGTTTTGCTGGGTAATGTTAATGTGAAGTGGATAACGACCGTTTATTTTCAAAATTTTAAAATTTACAGCTGTCTGAGCAACGGGCATGTGGCACCATGTGGGTTGGTCGAAAAAAGAGCTCGACCATAGGTATTCACAGTGTCCGAGGAAAAGAGACAGCAGTCATTTCACATCTGAACATTTAGCACGCCATTTCGTATAAAAGGCGGCTCACCACAATAAACGAGTCAGTCTTTCTTAGTCAGTCGTTCTTAGGAGTCGCTCTTGAAGAGTTGCCAGTTTGCAGTCTTGGGAATCAGCAGAGCTCAGCAAACACCACACCACAGCATAGCGGCAGAGCTACTACGTCCACATCAGCAGAGCCACAACCTCGGCAGAGCTACTACGTCGACATCAGCAGAGCCACAAGCTCGGCAGAGCTACTACGTTGACGTCAGCAGACCCACAACCTCGGCAGAACTACCAGCTCAGCAGTTGCATCAGTCACCCCGCTTGTGGAGTTGCACTCCCGCGGTCAGTGACCAACCGAAGAACGTCGCTTGTGGAGTTGCACTCCCGCGACTAGCCGCCTCAGCAGTTTCATCAGTCACCCCGCTTGTGGAGTTGCACTCCCACGGTCAGTGACCACCGGAACGTCGTTTCACGACATACATCTATACCTATATATATATATTTTTATATTACTATTATTTAACCATTATTTAATATTAAATTTAATTATATTAATCTTAATATTTTGTGCTCTGACATAAATACAAAAATAAAGAAAACGTTGAAAGCAATCTCGTCCTACATCATTAAATTTCTGGGCGAATCCTGGACTCGGCTGAGTCATATACCCAGGAGAAAGATTCGTTACAATATTAATGAATAAATGAGAATGGTGCGTTTTAGTTAACAATTTTAGGTAATTCATATTTTTTTTCGTTTTTACCACTTCTTCATCTTCTTATGAACTTTATCCTCATTTACTCACCTCTACATTTTAGGATGTTCGAGGTGTGATTAAAAAGCAAGGGGAATTCGTAAATTTCCCGGTATAAATTTAATTCATACCACCATTTTTGTTAGAAAATTAATTAAAAATTAAGTCATACACCAAATATGATTAAATATTATGATCAATTATGTTAAATATTTACATAAATATGTAACACTAAATAAATATATAACACTATCATTACTACTTACACTAGCTCATTTATAGGTATTCTGTTCATAAAACAATCTTGTAAATTCAATACACCGTAATTCATTTTTGCCATAGCAACAGAAGTCAACATATCAGGGTCCCTTTGATATATTATCACAAATGTTAATCTCTCTAATTCGGGTTCAATAAACTCTCTTACGAAATCACTGAGCAAATCCTTGGGGTATTTGCATAAAACCATATCATCAGCCATAGGAAAGTGAACCAGAAAAAACTGCTTTACAGTAGGTATAAGTTTAAAACTTTTACTATCAGATAATGTTGTTAAGTATCTGGTACAATACTTTTGGTCACTTGTGGAACTCTCTTCGCCAATAGCGCGATTGAAGGCAGCCATTAACTGGTTGGGAACTGCCTTTGGTCTTAATCCTATATTATCTGGTTGTAGAAAGCCACAAGAAATATCTTCTCGCAAAAGAACTTGTTCAACTGTGTCAAAAAAACGCGGGTTCAGAATTAAAGAAATATTTGATCGTCGCCACTTATCCATACTACCACAATGTTGCAGATAGTCCATGTATAGACTAAAAAAATGCTGTCGTGCTTTAAGAATAAGTTGTGCGTTGGATATATGCGTTTTGAACCAAATCCATTCATCAATTATAAAATTCACATTTTGATTAGAAATATTTGAAAATCCTTCAGATGTTGTTACTCCACATTTGTCCATATTTAAGGGATATATTTTCACAGGACCTTAAAAAAGTGTTAAACTTAATTAAAAACAGTATAATATTACTATTAACGAGTATTTATATTAAAGTTCTAAAACAAAAGCTGCGTTCCTTTTTCCTAATCTAATCCTTAAAATGGAACGGCAAGGGAAGTCACATGCAGATGTGACCACAAAATGACACAAAAAAGGTTGTGTCATGAAATATCAACTGTTTGACTTTTAAGAATTAAAGACAATTTTTGCTCGAGTAAATAAAATCTGTGAATTCAAAATGGTAACGAGAGCGATGCAATCATGGTCTTCACTGGTTTGTCAGAATCTTCTTTATTAGTCAAATAGGATAAACTTGGTAACGCACACCTTCAATTAAAAAGAAAAAAAATGTTCAGCGCCATCTATAGTTCCATAGGGAAGTTTTTACATCAGCGCCATCTATTTATCATATAACGAGAAGAGCAATTCGATTCGAATTTCTAATCCTTGTCGAGAGTACGATTAGAAAATTTGTATGGAAACTGGTCTAATCCGAAGAAAAAGGAACGCAGCTAATGTAACTTTATGACTTCTTTTCCCAAGGATGAGGCAAGCCCAACGGTTCAATTACAGGACCTGTGCATATCTTTCTTATAATATTTTAAAAAAATTTAATAATTTTTAGTTTTAGCCTGTACACATAAAAATACCTGGGTTTGGGCTTTCGAACATCGATCAGAAACCACTGTTACGCCTTCTTTGGTGGCAGTTTGACAGTCTCCATCTCGGCTAAGCTCATCAGTACCATGGGCGTGAGTTCTCAACCCGACTTTCAGCCGCCGAAGCCAACAATAAAAAAATTTATTTATTATCACATTTGTACGGAAAAAAAACTTAAATTTGAAAATTCATTTCATTCAAAACCAACAATAGCAGACTTTACTTGATATCAGCTCATTGTCGCCAATCACACCGTTTGGAGGCCCCCTTTGAACAATTCCACCTTTACATCATTTTGTTCTTAAACCATCATAATTTTTTCCTTGGCTATATTTATATATTGGGTTGGCTAATAAGTTCGTAGCGTTTTATTGTTTCTTTTATCCTAGAAGGATTTGTTTACTTTTTGGCATATTGTTTATATGCATTCGAAAGACCTCATTCTGCTTTACAAAACTGCGATCATCGTTGTTTTGGATAAATTAAATTTATAGAATTTTTCAAGCTTAGAAATGGAATTTCCAGGAGCCAAATTAACAGAAAAACTGAGCTGTGATCATCAGACAGTTCTCAATAATGTTCACAAGGCCAAACCACATTGCTTCACGACAACGCCAGGCCCCACATTGCACAAGTTGTTAAAGCCGCCCTCCAAGAGCTCAAATGGGAGAATCTTCAGCAACCGGCGTACTCTCCGGATCTTGCACCGAGTGATTATCACCTTTTCCGGTCCCTGTTGAACCAACTGAGGGGCGTTATATTCAACAACGATGAAGAACTCAAAATCTGGCTTAACAACTTCTTCGACACCACACCGGCCGTTTGGCGAAAGGCCTCGACAAATTGGTCGAAAGGTGGGAACAGGTCGTCAGCAGTGATGGAGAATACATTATTGATTAATTTGTGGTTGTAATTATGGTTTTTTTGTTCATTAAAGCACTTAATAAAAAACAATACGAACTTATTAGCCAACCCAATATTTGACAATAAAACGTATCTCTACAAAACAAAGACGGTAACTCTATTACATGATGAATTTTATATGCTATAACTATGCTAATTTGAAGGTAATTATTACTATCAAGGTATTTACGCCTTGATGGGACTAACAATCATGAGTTACAACACTTACACATAGGCAAAATTAGTTTTCATTTTCATATACGCATCTTCACTTCAAACACTATCCCATAAGGTAATTTATAATTCCAACTATCCTCACTAAACAAATAAATTTGGTGATACTTTTTTTCTAAGGGGCACCATGAGACAAAATTACGTTGCGACTACTGTCGCTATATGTTGACTTCACTAATTAGGATGGTTAGAATTGTACACAGTGACACATAATAATGATTTTGTTCTTATTATACGATATATGTATAATTATAAATTTAATTTGAACTTAAACAGAATATGCTGAGTTTTTGGACTCTTTTCACCGAATTTATCGCCCTAGCGTTAATCATACGAAGACATTTTTTTCTTTCTCTTGATGCCTCGAAGACATGTACAATGTATCAGATTGCACGTGATACGAACTAATATATATAGCCTGCGAGTAGATGATTGCAATAGAATTTACGATATTTTGGTAATTAACCGTTGTGCATGTAATTTTATATATATAAAAAAAACAATCGTGTCACTTATCTAGAATTTGTGCTTTTATATGTGTGTGTGTTATTCTTCTTCTAATTCCTGGGATCCTTTTACTTTGATTTATGACACGATTCTATATATAACGATTCTATATATATTTTAAAAAATTTCAAATTTAAGTCGAAATTTCTCATTTACTAGATCATCTAATTACTCACGAATTTTAATTAATATGCCAGATTCTATAGATCTTCATGCCCCGATTTTAAACCAATCTCTTTTTTTCCAACAAAACTTGAATTTCGCCAATTCCAGGCTTCAAATAAATACCAAATGACAATTTTTTAAATTAATAAAATTCTAAGTTATTCGTATATCATCATTCGTATATCATCCGATTATACCGCTTGAAAGGAGCGTGTCTAAAGAGGATTCTCTGGGTCCCCTTTTCTTTACTAACTGATTAAACAGGGATTTTATTATGGACATCTTACTAAAAACTTCATATCAATGCTAGAGGCGATCATCAATCGACCTCTTTTTTTTCCTCTAAGAGTTCTATTCTCTCAGAATCTTCTTCTCCTTTCCGGTTTAGCAAAATGCTAAGAACCCCTTTTATTGCTCCCTTTTCAGCGTCTTTTGCAGCGGACTCCCTTTTCATACAGTGTTTCACCCCCCTTCGACTAAATATTAGTGTATATATCAAAAAAACTATTTATGTATTACGATTTCTTTTACCATCCCTGTAGTGTGCTATATTTATTTTATTACTTTTATTTCTATCCAACTTTTAGTACTAGGGTAGGTTTCGGTGGTGTGGCTCGACGAAATCTTTTGACACTACGACAACGTATTTCATTTGAAGGTTTGATGTCATTTTCTCCACAGACATTATCTGGCCGCAACACCATCGATAAATACAGTTTTTGTGTATGCGTACAGAATTGTATGTGAGTGTGTGTGATTTTGATATACTTATAGAATGTATGTACTTGTAAACAAGAATTATATCGTTCTACACATCTAAATTCGAACTATTTGCTGAATGTATCACGTAAAGATGAATGTTAAAAATGTTGGTACGTTTCGTGTATAGTATGACATTTGTTTAAAAATGTAATAGATCAGCAAGAATGAGAGAAATATGTCTGACTACGCGTTCTTGTACTATTAGTCATCTCGTTCTTCACATACAGACTGTGCTGAGGGAAGGTGAGACAGGAAACAGAAGAGAGAGTAGAAACATTATGAATCAGGAAACACAGATGTACAGTTTGTCAAAATAAAACCAGTTTTTATATGGACTTAATCAGCTGATCGATGTTCGAAAGCCTTAAGCTGGCTTTGTATTTTTATGGAAACACCTTATTAGTGCAAAAGATCAAAGCAAAGTCAAGCAAGTCAAAGTAATATACATACATATAGACATTGTACATGTACAAAATCTCTTAAACATTGAACAAAATTATAGGCCCTATACTGATTAGACTATGTTCTATTAAATTGGGTAAAAAACTTAAAAAAACTGAATAATACTTACCAGCAAACATAGCAATAGCAACAGGAGCTACAACCGTGCAATGTAATATATTATTGCAGTTAACATTACGAATTGCTTTGCTGTAAACTATCCATGTTGATAAATAATTTGCAGCACTAAAGTTAACTTTTTCTAATTCACGAATAACTGAGCTGGGATGTACAATTATTTGTCTGCTTCTAGGAGATTTAATTTGCCATTTATATGATTCAGTTGCACAAATTTGAGGATAAAGCCCGGCTGCTAACGCGGCTTTAATTACGGGCCAGCAGTTAGACTTCAAGTTAATAAAATGCATACTCAGGTGTCCTTGGTTATGAATAAGTTGTGAAGAGCGCAGAGCACCTACTAAAAGTGTACGTATTCCACAAATCTTCTCCAAAATGCCATTGAGTACAAAATGGTGTTCATCTACAAGTGCTGTTTGAGAACTATGATCCCGTAGCTGGTTTTGCCATTCCTGATATAAACGAATATATATTAGGTGATCTGAGAAAGATCCCTCAGCTAGTCGATTTCTTTCTTGTTTAATCTTGTATAAAATTGTTGCGGCAAATGACTTTGATGATTCAAGCCATTTTTTCGGGAACTCCAATGGATCAGAGCTCTTTAAAAAGCTAACGATAGTTAAAATTGGATCAAGACATTGCAATAGTATGCCAAAAACCAACAATTTTCCTAAGTGACAGTCCACCGGAATATCGATTAATCTGCAGCCTAACCATGTTAGGTCTTCAAACGAATCGAATATTTCAAGTTTTTTTAATTGTTGCACTGTGTCATATATATGTAGAAATGGTGGCTGAACGATAGTTTTTTGAAAGTATTCAGCAATCGTTTGGTGTTGTGATAGAAGTTTAACAGTAAGGCACACCCTATCTAACTGCATTGTTAGCAATTCAGGTCTGTCAACATCCGAAATTTCTTTATGTAATTTATTTGTTATTAATCGAAAGCAAATTCCTCGTCCACCTATAAATACAATGTTATGCAATAAAAATAATAAAATTGATTTTTATTTCAATTCATAGTTTAGTTCATTAAATAAATATATGCAGCCTTATTAAATAATATAGATTGCCTTAAGCAGCCTTTAAGCTGTGTTAGCGATTAATCAGCCTTTACGAAATATTGTGTGAAATGGACTATATAAGAATCAGTTCCCAAAAGAAGGAGTCGACCTGAGTAATAATTTTGTACGGCGTGAAATTTTAAAATCAGTTGTTCTGCTTATTGTTTTGTATTGGATGTGCTATAATATATGTATTTTGTTTTTATGGAACTAGACACTCTTGCCTAGTTCCGGCACTGAACAAACCACGCCAGGATGGTTTTGTGGACAACTGGAACCGTCTGTTATTTTATACTTTAAAAAACTACGATACCTAGTACATGGGACGAAATTTTTTTTTGGGTGAAATTATTTTTTTTTATTCAAATTACAAAACTGTGTGGAAATAATAAAAATTTCAGAATCCATTCACTTCCATTCACCTTTTGCCTTGACTATGGCCTCCAAAGGTTTAAAAAATTAGTTGCATGCTGCACGAATATGATCTTGCGGTATTTTGGTCCATTTCCGTACATTGGCTAGCTTCAGCGCCATACTGGCATAGTTTTTAGTCCTCACCTTGGTCTCTAAAATGGCCCAGATGGAATAGATCATCGCATTTGCATATGGCGAATTCGAAAGCTATTGTGTGGACGAAATTAAGTGTGGAACATAGTTCTTTAACCATTTTTGGTTCACACGAGCTTTATGAGACGGTGCCGAGTCGAATAGGAATGTCCATGGTGTACGACCGAAATGTTTGCGTGCGCAAGGCTTTAAAGCAGCTTCCAAAACATTTTCCCGATAATAAGTCGCATTGGGTTTGACACCAGGCTCGATGAAAATGATTGGACAGCGTCCATCGGCGGTCACAGTTGCCCAAACCAGTACTTGAGACGGAAAATCACTTCGGGTTGCCGTTCGCAGTTAAGTAAAGACGATCATTTTGAGAGTTTATGAACTGCTCCATAGGGAAACTTTTCGTTCGTGGAAGCGTGACAACACCTTTCGAGTGTAACTTTTTTTGCTTTGGTGTAAGATCATGTGCCTTTTGGAACTTTGGCTTCACCTTGAGCTCATTTTGGAATATGCGTCGAATGCTTCGATGGAATATTTTCAGTTCTTTGACCATTTGATTACCACTACGGGATTGGTTTAAATGTAACACTCGTTAAATCTCAAGTTATGGTTCGGATTCTTATCAAGGAGTTCTTATCACGAATTATCGAAATCTTAATACGCGCTCCTCTTCACGTGAGTGAAAGATTTTTCAATCGCTTCACCTAACAAACAAAATGGCACCGTTTAAGAATTAAACAACTACTATTTTTTCCACTAAAAAAAAATTTTTCGCATGCGAAAAAAAAAATTTTGGCGAAGCCAAAATTTGCTCCACAATCCAATGTCAAACAGTTTCTGAGACAATTAATTCCAAACCTCAAATTTTACAAAATAATAAGTATAAATTTTCTTCAAAGTATTCTAGAATTTTCACTTTTCTCGGAATTGCAAATGAACTGTATTCCTCGAAGTAGAATTGTGGCTTCAATTAGATTATTTATTAATTTTTTAACTACTAATCGTGTGCCATGGGTATAACTTTGGCTGATTGATGTTTTAGAGTAAAATAATTGGCACGCGCAAAGTTCCTTCTTTACTTCGGTTTATCACGGAGTCAATGAAGTTGTATTTCACCTGTCCACCTGCGATTCTGTTTAGAATGATGTTGTTCATATCATGTACGTCGACACTTTTAGTCTCCAGAATGGCTCTTCCGCTCATCCATGTATGATTTCGATAATTCGTTTCGATGGTTTAGAGAACACCGTGTCTACTAATTCTTCTTTTGAATTCACGATGTTGCAGAAATTAGATGGTGCAGATAGGTGACTTTTCTTGTTTCTGTATTTGTAGGTACAGTACCGTTACCAACTTCGAGTAATTGTCTTGAAAATATGTCAGCTGTTGGATCGATTTGAAACTGAATTCCCATATTAGTTGTTAAATGTATTTTCTTTACTATTCTCCAAAGACTTG
This sequence comes from Myopa testacea, assembly GCA_949629155.1. NCBI lineage: Eukaryota > Metazoa > Arthropoda > Insecta > Diptera > Conopidae > Myopa > Myopa testacea. Next base: position 42,190,238 of record OX451346.1, on the reverse strand, counting down.
AATATTTCAAGCCGGCATGGAATTCATCAGCTGGTATTGAGCGAGGTATAACTGGAAGCGTTTGCCAGAAGTCGACGGATAGTAACATCAATGCTCCACCAAATGGAGCCTGATTAATTCGAAAGTCTTTCAAAGCATAGACTAATGTTTCCAATGACTTCTTGTGAGCCATTGTACACTCATCCCATTCAATGATTTTGCATGAAGAACTTTTTCCACTCGTTTTGGAAATGTTACATGTAGGATTTTCTGTGAATTGCATATTTAGTGGCAGTTTAAGAGCTTAAGCGCTGTTCTCCCTCCTTCTAAAAACGTAGCCGCAATACCTGAAGAAGCAAAAGCTAAGCAATAAGCCCATTTGAAAGAAAATTAAGAATATGTTTCCCGTCCACCTATAGCGACCAAAAAGTACAATCACCGGATTGGTTAGCCACAGCTTGTATCATGGTATTAAAATCTTTTCTTCTGGGACGAGTTTCGGTGTATTTTCTTAGACAAACAGATGTAAGTCATTTTTGATGTATGATTACTTTCTCAGCAGTTCTGTCGAATATTACATTAATAGACCGATTTGATGTTGTCAATTACGTCCGCGCTTTTTGATTATAACCCTCAGTATGTCAAACACCGGCTACGCAACAGAATAGTGTTTTGTGGCCAATTTTAGGTTGTGTATGCGTCCTCCGGCCTTCGGCCTACGTCCGTGCTTTTTGATTATAACCCTCAATATGTCAAACACCGGCTACGCAACGGAATAGTGTTTTGTGTCCAATTTTAGGGCGTGTATGCGTCCTCCGGCCTACGGCCGTCCTTTTTGATTATAACCATCAGTATGTCAAACACCGGCTATTCAACAGAATAGTGTTTTGTGGCCAATTTTAGGGCGTGTATGCGTCGTCCGGCCTTCGGCCTACGGCCGCGCTTTTTGATTATAACCCTCAGTATATCAAACACCGGCTACGCAACAGAATAGTGTTTTGTGGCCAATTTTAGGGCGTATATGTGTCCTCCGGCCTTCGGCCTACGGCCGCGCTTTTTGATTATCATATACCCTCAGTATGTCCAACGATGGCTAGGCAGTAAAATAGTATTTTTATGGCTATTCATAAAAACGTTTCAATTTTAAGTAGTAAATACCGAACACTACGCGCATTAAAGTACAAAAGTTTCCTGTTTCCAATCCCAATATGTGTGTTCGGATATGCAACGAAAATTAATTTTTAATATTTCAATAAAAGTGGTCGAAATTGTAGGAGATACCCAAACATGTTATATACCGTTTAAAAGGGAAAACTATGGGCTATAAGCCAACTAATTTTGATGTATACCTTAATTACGATTTACGTTGATCGTTATTAAGTTGATAGTTATAGACTATTGAAAAAATCAAAAAATGGATTAAGACTTAGAAAATAGATATTAAAATTACCTTTCAAACGATACCCCGCTTACACCGGTGCACCTAATAGTTTTCACCCATAAATCCTAAACCAAAGCCATATTTAGGGAGTGGGAGATCATCATACTTATGCCGAAGATTTTATAATGGCACCTCTACCACTTTTTTCTTAAAACTCAAATATCTTCCAAACCGTAACCTTGGCAGTAAAATGGTGTACTAGGGAAATAAGGGGCGTGGCATTACCTTTCTTGACACCTCTATCAGTAATGTACCTTACCTAATTTCGAAATAATAAACCTTTCGCGACCTTCAAACGCCGATAACGCCCAAACTAATGCCACGCCCCAAAAGTGGGCGTACATTTACCGTTATAATGATCTCTAATCGGGGCAAAACCGCTAAAGTGAAATTGTTCCCCTTTAACTGTCAATAATTTAGTGGTTTTTTTAGTCTGCCTTACTTAAGTTTAGTAATCATATTATTTTCGTGATACATGTGAGTCTGCATAAATCGAGTGGTCTTGAATCTCAGAAAGTGTCTCAAAATTCTAACATTTTTGCAAAAGTAATTTATGTACATTCTAAAAGTGAAAAAGTCTAAAATTCTAAAAGTGAAAAGTCCACTGATGGTGCTTTTGCGGGCAACACCCCAACTACGCCGAAATCGGTACTCTTCTTCTCTGTTACGCATACTTGATGAAAGTATTACACAGCAAAGTGCTATTTCGTTCGAGATTATCAAAAGCGAAATTAGCAAATTGCGTGAGGACGTATGTGATAAATTCCAGAGGGACCTTAGCCATTTGCGCGAAGAGTTCAAGGCATATTTTTTCAATAGGAGAAGAAACTCGAGGACATGAAGCAGACTATCACAGCTCTCTCGGGCCGTGTTGAAGTGGCTGAATCAGCTTTGGTCGTTGCCACTACCCTGCAGCAGAATCTTGGCGAAGTTCGTGCTCGAGTAGACGCTTTAGAGCGACACGAGATCTCTACCTATCCTGTCCTATTTGGAGTCCCACTGTTGGAAAATGAGGCCCTACAAAGCACTTATTCCAAATCATGCACAAGAATTGGGTGCAAACTGACGGAGAAAGGGGCTAGTTTGCCGATTGCCTGAGATCCTTGACGCTGTTATACTGGAGAACTCTATAATGATCGATGATAACGCAGCTGACACTATCGTGGATAAAAACATTAGTATATGATAATTTTCTTAGTTTTCTTGCAAATTACAACTATTTCATTACTTTTTTCCATCTACTTTCTTTTAATTCTTATGTCCATGTCTAATTCTGGACCATAAATTTGTCTTTTCTAGTGTTAATTTAATTCATTACAGAGTCTGTTGAAGTGATAACAACTTCACTACACTTACTAATAATCATAGAGAGTTTCATGGCCGTGGTGGTAGTAACATTTTAGTTCCTATGTTACGAGTACTTAGCACTCAAAACTCAGGGCTTCATATTGTTCGTTTAAATACGCAGAGCCTGTCTTCTAAGATGGATGAATTTAGACAAGTATTCATGCTCAGGAATTGATATTGTATGAGTATCCGAGACTTGGTTCCATTCAGAAATTCCAAATAGCTTCTACAGGCTAGCTGGGTATAAGCTTTTTCGTTTGGATCGTTCTGGGCGTTTGAATGGAGGTGTGGCAATCTCTGTTAAGAACGGCATTATTAACAATGGAACTTGCAGATTTAATGCTAATTCTGGTGTCGATAGCCCTTTTGAATATATTTTTCTTGAAATACAATACATCAAGTGAACCGAAAAATCTTGCTCAGCACATTTTACAGGCCTAACCAACACATTTGCCTTCAGCCTTTTTTGTCGACTCTGGAAGGACTCTGGCAGAGACTTCAACTGCAACGTCTTGAATAACAGTGAATCAAAACATTTTATTCAGACTATGCTATCTTTAGATTAGAACTTAACAAACAAAGTTACGCCTTCTCACTGCTCTAGTCGATCTTGTAGCTTCATCGATCTTCTATTTGTTAGCAATATGCGTAATGTTCATTTTATCAGCAGCTGAATGCTGCAGGTTCTTCTATGCACGATCTACTATTCTTGACGTACTCCGTACTAATAGGGCTGACAGGTCCGCTACTATGGATACGGTTAACTATAGAAACTATAATCGTAGCATATAGCAACAGACTGAGTCTCAGTTCTACCAAATCTAAAGTTTTGCCAACTTACAAGAAGCATTTGGACCCATACACTCTGCCCAATGTATGCATTAGAAGCGATGTAATTGAATACGTAGATTCAGCCAAAAATTTGGAGGTAGTCTTCAATGACACGCTTTCTGGGGATCGCATGTAAATGCCAATATCGGTAAAGTGTATGGTGGACTACGACTATTGTGGCAGACTCAGCACTTTCAACTACCCAAACTTCTATTAGCTAAGACTACTATTTCCAATACTCACCTATGGATGTGAAATATAAAGGGTTTTCCAATAAGAGGTGTAATTTTGAATAGCTATGGTCCTGTAAGCGTGGTCGTGGTGGCCATTTGGCTGATATTGTTTTTCATTATTAACGGCATACCTTCCTCTTTATTACGAAATAAACATGCGATAATTTATCTCAAAAAATGGCATGTGTGATTTTATAGAACAAAGTTGCATTAAATTTTGTTTGCAGAATGCTGCAAAAGGCCAGAAAACCTGATTGCATTTTGTCTGAAAGGAATGTTTAAAAGTGGTATAAACAATTTCAAGAGGGTAAAGAAAGCGTTGAAGACATCCTCCGGAATGTATCCCGGAAAACCAATTGCTTATTTTCTTAGACCTTCCGAACGCTTTACTCATTAGTGGATCAATCAAGGATTCTCAAGTTTGCTTTGTTACGAACGCAGAGAATACGAGAGCAAGGCAAAGTGAGTAAATTTCCGAGCAGTGAAGCTGTTTGTACTCATTTTGCTGTTGAATCACACGTCTTCTATGTTGTTGTATATTCTTTGATAAAAGTCTAAACGTTTTTAGATATTTTACTTATTCAAAACGTTATTTACAATACATGATTACACAATTGTGCTATTAAACAGTGGAGATTAATTAATTTAGGTGACCGCTGCAGACTTATTAATAAGACTTAAGACTTAATATCTTAACTTAATATCAATAAAGATACAATTTTAATTAATAAAAACTGTTCATATAAAAAACATTTTACAGTGTAAATATTTTACTAAACATCTGCCGATTATATTTTGGGCTATATCGAACGGACGCGGGCCAGAAAAAACATTTACTGCACAAACCTTATGGGAGCATTTGGCTACTTGACTTAATGCCAACGGAACAGCTACATAAAAGGGCCGATAAGAAAGCTATAAGGCAGCAATATAGCCGGCAAAAATTTTTTATTTTTCGAGTCGCTTTTTTATAGTCGGCAATCGAAAATATTTACCGTTTTAATTTTTTTATTTAATAACCAAAATATTCACTAAAAATAATTTATATGCCAGCGTAATTTTTGCCGGGTCAGCTAGTAATGTATGAAAATCAATTGTAGTAATGATTAATTTCACAATTGTCGACAACCAACATTATTGCACATATTACAACACAACAAATTTGCTTGCGTGTATACAAGTTTCGCAAGATGTCCGCGAATTTTCATTTTAGGCTGAGTTTATTCAGGAGAACAGACGCTGCTTTAGTTCTATGTGCTTCAGCACTAAACAATATTGATACACACGTATTCCATAATTTCTAAAATCTAACGCTTTCTAGCAACTCTTTAACTTATCAATAAAAAAGTGAATGATAAACATAAAGTCGATAATTAAACAAGACGTTCAAAATTGAATTTTTATATTTTTACCTTGATTTTGTCCAGCTAACTTGGCTCTTCTTTCAAACTTTTCCATAGAAATCCAATTATAAACAATTTTTTCGCATTTGTTTTCCACATCATATTCGCTACGTTGTGAGCGTGCTGTGTCTATTACATACGAGAACGATCGAAGAAATCCCATTGTCTCCACAACATCTGTTGCAAGCACTATTTGTATACTTCGTGGATTAATTAAGGAGTGTAGTTCATCTTTTTCAATACCACAATGAAGCAAATGCACACTAGTTTTCTGCGGTAAATTTCCAACAAGTTTGTTCTTCAAAATATAATAATTCAAACGAATTAAATGCTCATATGCCGGCAGTAAGACTAAAATATTGCCTATTAAAAACACGCAGCATTTGAAGTAATTCAATTTGTTAATTATTTTTAATGAAAATTAGGAAAATGATCTTGGTAAGATCAAATACAATATATATAGGTATAAATTAAACGTATCCTCTTCCTTTATAAATGTTTTATAAATAATATAAAAATAAACAGATTTTTGCTAAAAAAACAGAAAGAAAGTGAACTATCATACACCCTAATGACCTCTATAGAGCGATCCTTTAACCCAGAACCTTAGAATACCTTAAATAGAAAGGTTTATGTTAAAATTTTCGTGCGGAGTTGCCTTGTCTCCCATGAACACTTTCACAGATGACTCGGTATGCCTTAGTGCATGTACGTGTGATAACGTACTACCCCTGAGCGAAAACTGGATAGAGGTACGGTCTTTGAAATAAAACAAACATGTAAGATAGGCAAGGAGATAAACTTACAAGTCGGAAACTCAGTGGCGGCCTGTCTGGTGAGTGGGCCGGCGTCCTTCCAGTTGTCGTTACCCTATGACGATGGATAAGAGGACAGAACACGGCCACATTGAAAGTCGAAAGATTCCGACGAGGGAGGAGATATCCTACGAAGCCCCACTGCATTCGATTTATAATTTCATCGACTCGGACGTGACGCAACGATCGGTGCAGCCAAATGGAGGTCCGGTATAAAGAACATTATATAGAGATATTGGTCTATTTAATTGGATTTATCATTAATTGGAATAGTCAATAAAATTAAGATGCTTATTAATTTTTACTTCTAATAATTTAACGGAACAGCGTTATCTGTTAATCCCTGGTCCGATTTTCAAAAATAACCTGTGATGACAGAAAATATTCGTGCCAAATTTGATGACCATACCTCTATTAGTTCTCCTGTTGTTTAAATGTAAACAGAATTGTAATCACTATAACTGTGCCGACCTTTATAATATCGCACAACATTGCAATGTTGCATGCGTACCTGCACGTATTCCAACTGTTGGAAGCATAAGAGTAGAAATGTAAAAGTAAGTTCCGGTGAACTCGCTTTCTTTGGTTTGGACAGCACTACGAAGCAGGTGTATTCGTTCTTCAGAAAAATAAAAAGCATTTTAACAAAGATTAATAGATTTAATAGTTTCAAAGCAATCGAATCGGAACCGGCACCCACCTAGACATTAAGGATTTGGTCCATTCGAGCCGGATTACGAGAAACGTCGGATTGCAAAGAAAAATCAGGAGTTTACGAAACGAATACACACTCGGATTTTTGCGGATTTTCACGAATTCAGTTAAAGGTGCGTGGTATTGTAAGTTTGGCTCAGCTTTTGTGATAATATATCCTAAGGTAAAAATAATAAAAGGGATCAATTCATATATAAAAATAATCGCGTGATAAACATTTCAAACATACATATAATACATATGTACACATATTCTACAAAACTACAAAAAAATATTGCCGCACAATAGAATCGGCAGATAGGAATTGCGTAGAGAAGGAAAAACCTGTTTTTCCCTCAATTAATCGTCGACTAAACATCTCGTCCATTCCTTCAACCACGGGGTCTTAATCAATGAAGCAACCATGTTATTGCCAACTTGTGTAGTAAATATCAGATTTAGACACTATCATTACTATCCGGTGCGCGTGCTATTGGACCCATGCTCTGACATGAGTAAAATATCAAAATCTTTCGTCAACCTATTACAACTGCCATCGTTATCAATAGAGGGATTACGATTTTGTGAGATAATCCGGTGAACTCGCTCTCTTTGGTTTGGACAGCGCAGGGTGGACAGGTGTATTCGTTCTTCAGAAAAATAAAAAGCATTTTAACAAAGAAAAACAAATCTGTTAATCAGTTCTTTTAATAGTTTCCAAGCAACCGAATTGGAACCGGCACCCACCTAGACACCTGTAATCGTGTTTTATTTCACTAGTGGTCATATAACGCCCATTTTTGGAATGATTTGGTGCGAGACAGTGGACTCGTGAATAAAACTTCAACTTCAAATTCGCTCCACAAGCTGAGAAATTGCGCTATCAGCATGGATGAATTTATATTCACTATAAAAAGTAGGCGATGGTGGTCCGATAGGCGATAATGGTCCGATTTTGTTCATTTCCAATATCCAACTTCAAAAAAGGAGTTTGATATAAAAATTTGGCATACATGAGGATTAGAAGTCTGGCGCAGAATGATATGAAAAGAAAAGACGCATCTCTTTTAAATCATTCTCTTTTGTTATTTTTCAATAATTATGAAGATAAATTAGTTTTAGGAGGCTTACAATGATGCTCTTATGGACCTCATCCTTGCCTTCAATGATGACCAGTTTTCCAAATAGACTAATATCGGTGTGCTAAGAGTATATTTTCGGTACAAGTGGCTACCGAGACCTGCATCAGCGCACTACGCTGAATGGTGGGACGTTTGCCCTTTGCGAGGAAAGACATAGCAGAACTCAAGAAATCGCCGTCTTTCTTCGGGGTTATGTGAGTAAACCATCCTAGAAACCAATACTCAGGCTAGTGAGAACTCTGAATACTCCAGGCTAACGGTAAAGAACTGGGATGTGTGTATGTATTCCATAGGTAGGAACCTTCGCATGACACTATCCTAACTGTCGAAATCGACCAGATTCCTTGAACGCCTTGAGAGATACAAAGGGACGGTCTTTCTTTCACAATAAAGACGGGACATAAGCATCTTCAACGCATCCAAACAGAATAGTGAAGCATAACCCTACGGGTGGAGTGACGACAGCGCTGCACATTATACAGGGTGGCGCTGACTGACCGATAAGGTTTGAATGTTTAATAACTTTTTTATTTAATGAATTATTATTTTTTTTTTTTTTGTTATAAAGTATATTAATGGGGAATATTTTTTGCTTAAGTATGAAAAATTATATCCCGCAAGTGATTTCCGTTTTCGGCTTCGCACATTCGTGCTCTTTCCAGTACATTTTGCATAACCTTTCGTAAAATTTCATTGAATTTCATTGCGAACGTTTTCTTTTAGCTGTGTTATGGTGGCTGGCTTATTAATGTATACCCTTTCTTTCAAATAACCCCAAATAAAACAGTTTGGCGCTGTCAAATCGGGGTAACTTAGGGGCCAATTGAAATCGCTTCTGCGCGAAATAATGCGTTCGCCAAAGAGGTCCCGTAACAGAGCCATTGTATCCATTGCTGTGTGGGCTGTGGCTCTATCTTGTTGGAACCACAACTGTGGATGGAATTCAAGTTCCCCAAGTGTTCTTCACAAAATTCTGAAATAAAAATAAAAAAAAATAAAAAATTTAAAAAGTTATTAAACATTCAAACCATATCGGTCATTAAGCGCCACCCTGTATAAAAAAATCCATAAAGTTTTAAACCTTTCACGTCAGCAGCGGATGGTATCTCCGGCAATAGTTCAATGATGTGAGGAGATACTTAAGCACAGACTAGCCTCACTTTTAACGGCCTCTATTATATTGAGATATACACCGAAACAATGGTCCACCAGATTGCAGCAGGACTGGAGAGGTTTGAAAACCCATAGTGGAACGTGTACAACTTTGTAAGGATGTATTTCGATGGTCCACGGAAATCACTCTCTCGTCACCGTAAGCCTCCGTTTTTATTGCATAGGTAAGCCCAATTTTATTAGGTATTAGGGTAGGCTATCGAACCTTATATTCCACTTGGCCAAGTTATGTTTTCCCTTGAAGAAAACTTTTCGCTGAATATTGGGAAAGAAGTTTTACCATCTGAGACACCTCACTTCCAAAAATGGAAATATTTTTTCAAAAGTAGTCGTAATCATTGATATATTATATATAAAGGGTCCGCCATCTAACGTTTTTTTTTCAACCAGTGCTTATTTCGTGAATGGTAACACTTAGCTCGTCTGATTTGACAGATAATTAGTTTATCCTAACGCTGAACGAATATGGTTGTTTATACGCTTGAACAACGCTGGGAAATATTGCGACATTACTTTGAAAATCATGGTAATGATTAAACAGTTAATGGCGATCGTTATCGGGCCAAGTTGAACGAATTTTTGTTCACAAAAATTGAAGAGGAGAATATTGGCAACATTTGGTTTCAACAGGACGGCGCTACGTGCCACACAACCGAAGCTACACTCGATGTTTTGCGCCCTGTTTTTGAAGATCGCATTATCAGCCGCAGAGCTGATGTCGTTTGGCCATCTAGGAGCTGCGATTTGACACCGTTGGACTATTATTTGTGGGGTGCCGTCAAAGATAAGTGTTACGCCGACAAGCCAGAGACAATTGACGCTTTAAAGGACAATATTCGTGAAGCCATTGGTGAAATACAGCTGCACACAATCGATAATGTGCTTAAAAATTGGACCGATCGTGTAGGCTACTGCATGGCCAGCCGAGGCAGCCATTTGAATGAAATTATTTTTCATTATTAACCGGAATTATTTGAATTTCAAATAAAAAAAGAAATTTGAGAAAATATTCAGTAGTTTTTTTTATAGCATTTTCAAAAAGTTATTTGGCGGACCCTGTATATATATAATAAAATATATATATAAGTATATATTTTATTCCCTTAAAATGTGTATATTTGCTGCTCAAAATATATATTTTGTTGAACAAAAGAGAGCTAGTATTGAAGCCATTACTTTGGAATGGGTACAAAATACCAATTCGTATTCGTGTTTACTATTAAATGAGCAGAACACTTACATATTTAGATGAATGTTTTACAGAAATTGTTGAAATATGTTGAAATAGTTATTCGTTATTGATAATAAAAATTGTTTAAACATTAAATAAAAAGAAACGTATTCTTTTTATAATCTTTTTTTAGGGTTCTGAGAAAAAGCCTAAAAAAGAGTTGAACCTCTCGAGGTTTTCAATAATCGATTTTTATGGTTGTGATCTGATTAAATGAAAGCATAAGATTAAAACAATCCCAAACTCTGCGTAGTGTTGTATGTCGTAATCGCAATTTCCAGTTCCGAATAACTTGAATGTGTATAACCCAAGGCCATATTATTATTTCAATAACAATACTCAGTGACTGAGTCAAGGACAAGTTCATACCATTAATGCACCCACAGGACTTTGGTAAGCCAGAAGCTTCGTTCAAAAACTAACTCAAAGTCAAGCTATCAACCATAGCACTTTGGTTGGGAATAATTGTTAAAGCTAAGTTCCTGTAGCAAGTTCCCCAACCAAAATTAAGCTTGGCTCGAAAATATAAATAAAAGAAAGAAAGTTAATGTGAAAGAATTAAATTTGAATGATTTGATTCTGCCGATACTAAAACTGTTAATATCGCAAATATAAATATTGCGAAGTAATGAAAATTGCGAAATACGACGTACCTATCCACTTTGGTTCAGTCGACGGGAACATCAATCGAGCCAAAGTGGAAATAATAAAACACAACATTTGGCGCTGCTGGTATTTTCGAGCTCGAAATAGGTAAATATAAATATTATGTTTATGAGAGGAGTGCCACCATAAAGCAAGATACCCTTGAGTAGAAAAGGAAAAAATGAAAGTATGCCAGCGTCAAGCACGACACCCTTGTCTGTTGACGTTTCTACTTGGTAAGATATGTTTCTCTATAATAATATTAAATATTTTGTAATTGAAATTGAAGCAGTTCAAAAATTTTCAGTCGATAACGAGCGCTTAGGGACTTAGGGATAACCACTGAAGGATCAAATCCACGGAAGAGTCAGTTTGATACGAAACAATATAATGTATTGTTGGAAACATACTCCCAATTCTTTCTACAAATGTATCGATTGAGAAGTGTCAGACGTGGAATTCGAGTCGGTTGTGTGAAATTTAATTTTTCCGGGGTTAAGAGTATTATTTCGCGTTGAAATAATATTAAGGGTTAAGAGTAGTGATTAAATCTTAATTGTCTTTTCATCGAACGAAAAATTGTTTTAAAATAGTTATAGCCACATGAAGAAGACTGAAGTAAACGAAAGAATTAGACCGGCTAAAGAGCGAGGGATTAGATGACATGCAGACAAAACCGAGCAACAGACCAAATGGCCAGCTGGACACCTGGATAAAAGTATTAAATAGAGGAGCAAAGTAGATAACGATATCGAAATATTATATGTTGTATAAAAGAATAATAACATACATAATAAAAAATTTTTATTAAAGTGTTGTTTAAATTATAAGGGGAAAATAAGCACGAGCGAGGAAGACAAGTTAACCCAGCGCAAGGATTTATTTCTTTGTAAATTCTATTTTAAACGCAAGTATATACAGAGTGTTTCGCATAAGAGGGGACAAAAGACTAGGGCGTGTAGGTTGGGTCGAGACAAGAAAAAAATCGTATGGGATGGGGGACGATCAATTCTCCCCCGTTTCAACGGGAGGGGCCATTTTATAAAAATCGGACTAAACATCGGAACAAATAATATTAAAAAATAATGGTTAGATCCAGATAACTTGATGATTTGGCTGATTTTCAAAGCCCAATATCCGCTTCTTAATATCTCTATCCTTTTTAAATTAGGTCCTACGTCAAACAGCTTTGAGAAAATGAATACCAAAATAAAATATGGAATAAAAATGCAATTTTTTGTCGCAATTTTTTTTAATAATTACATTATTAAGAGAAAAATTTTTTAACACAATAAAATTTTCCAATCAATTCTAGAGAAAGTGCTTACCCGGAAGATTTGCGACTTGTAGTTTTTGAGAAAATTGAATATTATCAAGTATACTTGATTGGCACCGTGTTTTTGTACCTGATTGGTATTAGTGCACCTGAGTGCAATGTACCACTGGGTTAATCCTATTTTTGCAAGTTTTTTAAAACATGCAATTAGGTAAAACTGATGAAACCTTGCCTTTTCTAAGAAGTTTTAAACGGTTTTTTACCGTTTAAGTGCTCGCCTCATAAGGTCAGATAGGTCGCGATAACGTCCTTGACTCTTTGCCATGTAATAAATGCCATGAAAGTATGTACCAGATTATAATCAAACAAATCAAGCTGTCTTGTATTATCATTTTAAGTTCTCAAGCTCTTAAAAAAACACCCTTTACATTCTTCATCAGCCATTGATCGGATTATTTTTGTATGAAATTTTAATTTAAAAAAAGTAAATATGTACTCCGTAAATTTTAATAAATTAAAGATATTTCGAATATCTTTCCACCGACACCAATAACTTGTACATTTTAGGAGATACAGGCCTGAAATTTCCAACTTTCAAAGGGCCTTGACTAGCCAAAAAGTCTAGAGCGACTTTTTACAGTTAGCATAAAAACCAACAAAAATATCAAAAACAACAACAAAATCGGAGCTTCGTCGATACGGTGTAATTTCACATAAATTGAAGCAGGAATATACGATTATGTGTTGTTCTTATTTCCAAAGCTTTACGAATTACTTTTGTTGATTTGTATACATATATTTACATACATTAAATTTTTTTAAGATTTTTTTACAACTTTAAATGACTTGCAATAATTACTTCGATTAAGCTTCGATTAAGATTGGAAGAGTTCCTCATTGCCATATCCTAACAAATTCAGGATGTAATGGTTGGGTAGTAACGTGCCTCTTTTCTTCAAATGATTTTCACGGCCGTTGATGACACTGTCTAGCTGCTTCAGTAGTCTTCATGTCTTCAGCTGCTTGCTCGAGAAGTCGTGCTTGGGCTTATACCTTAAATATGAAGCAAAGAAGTATTCACTTCTTAATCCAGATGTTTACATTACTTTATTTTGAGCCTACAGCAATAATTTTGAATCATCTGCACTAGTTTTACCATCTTCTACTGTTTCCCCTGGCATGTCTTCATAATCTGCGTAAAATTAATTAGTTACTTTATTCTTATTAAAATTACACTCAGTCTTACCATAACTTAAGCAAGATTCGTGCTTTAGAGGTCTCAAATAATTTTTATCACTCCAGAATACTTTTGTTTCTTTAGTCAGCTTACTCAATTTACTTGTATTGAAAACCATTGGAAGCAATAATTTCACAAATAAATGAAAATGTGGTAAGGCATCACCAGCAAAACAGCTGATTTTTTCAAAATACTGAAAGACAGAAAGCAAACAGTAGCTCTCACGTATAGCTTTCATACAAAAAAATGAGGATTGATATGACGCAAAGAAACGAGATAAATGCTTCATACTTTACTGCGTTCATTTTTCTCAGTGCTGAGAGAAAATATGCCCAACACACACTCAAAAATTGATAGTTCAAGCTCTTGGAAACAGTTATTGTAACAGTGGGTGCATCATTCTTGTGGAGGAGCTAATATTAAAAATAGTTTATCTGGAATTAAAATTTTGGAGTCATACCTCACTATAATTTCGCTACGTTTTGAAAGAAGTTCCATTCAGTTTTTGTATAAAAGTTTAAACTGACCGATTTCCTCGTTACAATTTGTGTTACGCAATAAAAAATACGTGCTAACTACGCTAAATTTCAAATATCATTTAAATTTCAATATCATTATTTCCACAGACAGAAGGAAGGACGGACAGACGCTGATAAAGTACTGTTAATGAAAATTCTATTACAAACAGAAGGATTAACTTAATACACCTTTTCACCTTTTGATTTCGGCCTAAATAAGTTATCAAATTGAATTCGTGTTTAGCAGACATACCCCGCAACCACGAATTTCGAATTCGAGTTTTCACTCTTGACATGCCATGTTTGCAATCTAACCTGTTTGCAGGCATCCACCAAAAATTCAGCACGCGAACTGTTCGCGTATTGACTGCGTTCTTTTGTATTCACCAAAAATCAACACAAAAGTTGCTCGCGATCTGATCGCGCGCAGCTCGCGCGCTGAACGCGAACAGCTTTCCGAAATGTTTGTGCGTCGTATCCACCAAAATACCAGTGCACGCATGAAAGCTGCACGTCGCTTTTTGTTTCGTTTTTCGGTGGATACAACCAAATTCTTGAATTTCTGTTCGCGTTCTGTTTGCGATCTGCTTTTTTGCTATTTGAAATGGAAAGCAAACTAACAACCGGCGAACAAATCAGTGCGATTTTGTTGGTATTCAATCATGGAGTAGACAAATCAGCGCAAACTTGCACGTCTTCTTCTTTTCCAAATTCTTCTGAATTTGGTCAAACAACGAAATTTCAGAACGCGTACAGAAATCGGAAGCAAACGAACAGTCGCAGAGTAGAACGCGAACAGTACGCCAAGTATACTAACTAAAAAATGTTTTTAGTGGATATGACTAACGTGCAAATGTTTTTAGTGGATATGACATGCATGAAAAGTTCGCGTTCAGAACGCGCTCAGTTCGCGTTCATTTGCTCTTCCGTATCCACCAAGCTCGCGGTCAGAACGCGCTCAGTTCGCGTGCCTTGGTAGATGCGCACCTTAATGCAAAGTTTTCTGCAAGACGTTTTTGTGCAATTTGTTAAATCGACTTTCAATGAATGACTTTTGGCTTCATAGACTACTAGTAGATCATCCATATGCTTTTTGCAATCAGTGCAGCTTGGCAGTTACTGTGAATAACGTGTTTTTATACCCTACACCTTAAGGTTAAGGGTACAGTAAGACCCCGCTTAACGCTGTTTCGTTTAGCGCTGTTTCGGTTTAGCGCTCTTTTATTTCAACCGAAATTGTGCGCAGCGCTAGGTTTCCAAATATATACATAGCATATCCAAAACAGTTTACTGTAAGTTTTTTCGCTTTACGCTCTACTTCACTTCATATATATTCACTTTGTCCCGAAATGTATAACGCATAGAAATAGAGACGATAGGTATAAAAAAGTATATATGTACATATATTCTTGATAAGCGTGACCTCCTTAGTCGATTTAGCCATGTACATCCGTCTGTCTGTTGAAATCACGATCACAGAAGAACCGATGAAGATATCGTGATGAAATTTTGCATAAATATTGTTTCTTGTTGCAGGTTGGTATCGATATCGTTACACAGGCAAAAAAAGGTATAAAATGGTTACATTGTTAAATATATCAACTTCTTGAATAAAACTTTATATAACAACTTATTTTCCAATAAAACATTATAAAGTGGGCGGGTGCGGTCCGCCCACTTTTACAGTACTTATACAGTATAGCTAATGAAAAGAAGTTTATTACCACGGAAATAAAGACAATAATACTAAGCTAGTTATTTTGTTTTGAAAACATGTAACGACCACGTCTACTATTTATATAGTGGCGTAGCTAGAACTCATGGAGCCTGGGACGGTTAATCAACTTGCAGCCCGAAAAATTCCTAGAATTCAATAAGTCACTACTTGCTATCCAAAACTGCCGCCCCATAAATTGCGCCGCCCAGGGCGGACCGTCATCCCTGCCCCATCGTAGCTATGCCACTGTATTTATACCCGTCTGTGATTAAATGTGATTATAAGGCTTTCCTTTTAACCACTTATTCCTCTAGTTTCAGTTTGCATTTCACTCTATAATGTAAGTGCGTGAAGTTAAATTCGCGTTTTTGATAGTTATATTCGTAAATAGCGGAGACACAAACCACAAACACGAATTTCAAATTCGTGTTTTTCACACATGCGTTGTTCACATCAGAGCAAATATTGAATGCAAATTTCGATCAATCCGAAATATAACTTCGATACATGCTATACATCGTTGAAAAGAGGACGTCGAGATCTTTCCAACGATATCGGTTTGATGCGTGCACTCGTGGAACTTTGGCGTCAAAGGTCACCTAAACTGAGTCTATGCGCGATTCATATCAGAGCAAACTTTGAATGAAAATTTCGATCAATCCGAAATATAACTTCGATATATGCTATACATCGTTGAAAAGAGGACGCCGAGATCTTTCCAACGATATCGGTTTGATGCGTGCACTCGTGGAACTTTGGCGTCAGAGGTCACCTAAACTTAGTCTATGCGCGATGCATATCAGAGCAAACTTTGATTGAAAATTTCGATATATCGAAAATATAACTTCGATATATGCTATACATCGTTGGAAAGAGGACGCCGAGATCTTTCCAACGATATCGGTTTGATGCGTGCACTCGTGGAACTTTGGCGTCAGAGGTCACCTAAACTTAGTCTATGCGCGATGCATATCAGAGCAAACTTTGAATGAAAATTTCGATCAATCCGAAATATAACTTCGATATATGCTATACATCGTTGAAAAGAGGACGCCGAGATCTTTCCAACGATATCGGTTTGATGCGTGCACTCGTGGAACTTTGGCGTCAGAGGTCACCTAAACTTAGTCTATGCGCGATGCATATCAGAGCAAACTTTGAATGAAAATTTCGATCAATCCGAAATATAACTTCGATATATGCTATACATCGTTGAAAAGAGGACGCCGAGATCTTTCCAACGATATCGGTTTGATGCGTGCACTCGTGGAACTTTGGCGTCAGAGGTCACCTAAACTTAGTGTATGCGCGATGCATATCAGAGCAAACTTTGATTGAAAATTTCGATATATCGAAAATATAACTTCGATATATGCTATACATCGTTGAAAAGAGGACGCCGAGATCTTTCCAACGATATCGGTTTGATGCGTGCACTCGTGGAACTTTGACGTCAGAGGTCACCTAAACTTAGTGTATGCGCGATGCATATGAGAGCAAACTTTGATTGAAAATTTCGATGTATCGAAAATATAACTTCGATATATGCTATACATCGTTGAAAAGAGGACGCCGAGATCTTTCCAACGATATCGGTTTGATGCGTGCACTCGTGGAACTTTGGCGTCAGAGGTCACCTAAACTTAGTCTATGCGCGATGCATATCAGAGCAAACTTTGAATGAAAATTTCGATATATCCAAAATATAACTTCGATATATGCTATACATCGTTGAAAAGAGGACGCCGAGATCTTTCCAACGATATCGGTTTGATGCGTGCACTCGTGGAACTTTGACGTCAGAGGTCACCTAAACTTAGTGTATGCGCGATGCATATGAGAGCAAACTTTGAATGAAAATTTCGATCAATCCGAAATATAACTTCGATATATGCTATACATCGTTGAAAAGAGGACGCCGAGATCTTTCCAACGATATCGGTTTGATGCGTGCACTCGTGGAACTTTGGCGTCAGAGGTCACCTAAACTTAGTCTATGCGCGATGCATATCAGAGCAAACTTTGAATGAAAATTTCGATATATCCAAAATATAACTTCGATATATGCTATACATCGTTGAAAAGAGGACGCCGAGATCTTTCCAACGATATCGGTTTGATGCGTGCACTCGTGGAACTTTGACGTCAGAGGTCACCTAAACTTAGTGTATGCGCGATGCATATGAGAGCAAACTTTGATTGAAAATTTCGATATATCGAAAATATAACTTCGATATATGCTATACATCGTTGGAAAGAGGACGCCGAGATCTTTCCAACGATATCGGTTTGATGCGTGCACTCGTGGAACTTTGGCGTCAGAGGTCACCTAAACTTAGTCTATGCGCGATGCATATCAGAGCAAACTTTGAATGAAAATTTCGATATATCCAAAATATAACTTCGATATATGCTATACATCGTTGAAAAGAGGACGCCGAGACCTTTCCAACGATATCGGTTTGATGCGTGCACTCGTGGAACTTTGACGTCAGAGGTCACCTAAACTTAGTGTATGCGCGATGCATATGAGAGCAAACTTTGATTGAAAATTTCGATATATCGAAAATATAACTTCGATATATGCTATACATCGTTGGAAAGAGGACGCCGAGATCTTTCCAACGATATCGGTTTGATGCGTGCACTCGTGGAACTTTGGCGTCAGAGGTCACCTAAACTTAGTCTATGCGCGATGCATATCAGAGCAAACTTTGAATGAAAATTTCGATATATCCAAAATATAACTTCGATATATGCTATACATCGTTGAAAAGAGGACGCCGAGATCTTTCCAACGATATCGGTTTGATGCGTGCACTCGTGGAACTTTGGCGTCAGAGGTCACCTAAACTTAGTCTATGCGCGATGCATATCAGAGCAAACTTTGATTGAAAATTTCGATATATCGAAAATATAACTTCGATATATGCTATACATCGTTGAAAAGAGGACGCCGAGATCTTTCCAACGATATCGGTTTGATGCGTGCACTCGTGGAACTTTGACGTCAGAGGTCACCTAAACTTAGTGTATGCGCGATGCATATGAGAGCAAACTTTGATTGAAAATTTCGATGTATCGAAAATATAACTTCGATATATGCTATACATCGTTGAAAAGAGGACGCCGAGATCTTTCCAACGATATCGGTTTGATGCGTGCACTCGTGGAACTTTGGCGTCAGAGGTCACCTAAACTTAGTCTATGCGCGATGCATATCAGAGCAAACTTTGAATGAAAATTTCGATATATCCAAAATATAACTTCGATATATGCTATACATCGTTGAAAAGAGGACGCCGAGATCTTTCCAACGATATCGGTTTGATGCGTGCACTCGTGGAACTTTGACGTCAGAGGTCACCTAAACTTAGTGTATGCGCGATGCATATGAGAGCAAACTTTGAATGAAAATTTCGATCAATCCGAAATATAACTTCGATATATGCTATACATCGTTGAAAAGAGGACGCCGAGATCTTTCCAACGATATCGGTTTGATGCGTGCACTCGTGGAACTTTGGCGTCAGAGGTCACCTAAACTTAGTCTATGCGCGATGCATATCAGAGCAAACTTTGAATGAAAATTTCGATATATCCAAAATATAACTTCGATATATGCTATACATCGTTGAAAAGAGGACGCCGAGATCTTTCCAACGATATCGGTTTGATGCGTGCACTCGTGGAACTTTGACGTCAGAGGTCACCTAAACTTAGTGTATGCGCGATGCATATGAGAGCAAACTTTGATTGAAAATTTCGATGTATCGAAAATATAACTTCGATATATGCTATACATCGTTGAAAAGAGGACGCCGAGATCTTTCCAACGATATCGGTTTGATGCGTGCACTCGTGGAACTTTGGCGTCAGAGGTCACCTAAACTTAGTCTATGCGCGATGCATATCAGAGCAAACTTTGAATGAAAATTTCGATATATCCAAAATATAACTTCGATATATGCTATACATCGTTGAAAAGAGGACGCCGAGATCTTTCCAACGATATCGGTTTGATGCGTGCACTCGTGGAACTTTGACGTCAGAGGTCACCTAAACTTAGTGTATGCGCGATGCATATGAGAGCAAACTTTGAATGAAAATTTCGATCAATCCGAAATATAACTTCGATATATGCTATACATCGTTGAAAAGAGGACGCCGAGATCTTTCCAACGATATCGGTTTGATGCGTGCACTCGTGGAACTTTGGCGTCAGAGGTCACCTAAACTTAGTCTATGCGCGATGCATATCAGAGCAAACTTTGAATGAAAATTTCGATATATCCAAAATATAACTTCGATATATGCTATACATCGTTGAAAAGAGGACGCCGAGATCTTTCCAACGATATCGGTTTGATGCGTGCACTCGTGGAACTTTGGCGTCAGAGGTCACCTAAACTTAGTCTATGCGCGATGCATATCAGAGCAAACTTTGAATGAAAATTTCGATATATCCAAAATATAACTTCGATATATGCTATACATCGTTGAAAAGAGGACGCCGAGGTCTTTCCAACGATATCGGTTTGATGCGTGCACTCGTAGAACTTTGACGTCAGAGGTCACCTAAACTTAGTGAATGCGCGATGCATATCAGAGCAAACTTTGAATGAAAATTTCGATATATCCAAAATATAACTTC